>CM077147.1:26033858-26119694 GCA_039583875.1 Platanthera guangdongensis
TTTGAGATTAAATGAAAGGTTGCCCTAATCTAGACTCTGGTATCCTGCAGAGTCAGAATTTGAGTTAACTGGATACTCAGATGCTAACTATGCTGGATGTAAGTGGACAGGAATAGTACCTCTAGAAACTTACCAGTTCCTGGGTATGAGACTTGTCTCCTGGTTTTGTAAAAAGCATACATCTGTGTCTTCATCAACTGCTGAAGCAGAATACATGGTTGCTGGCAGCTTGCTGTTTCACAGATGTTTATGGATACAAAATCAACTCTTAGACTATGGTGTCAACTTAAATAATTCAACATTATTTTGTGATAATACTAGTGGTTATTGCTATACCACAGAATCCAGTTCACCATTCTAGGACTAAGCATATTGAAATAAGACATCATTTCATTAGAGATAATGTAGCAAAAAGAAATTTAACTTAATCCATATTCCTACTGATTTACAGAGAGCAGACATACATTTTCACCAAGCCATTGGATGAGAAAACTCATCTGTTCTTTATAAAATCAACTGGGAATGATTAATGGAGAAGAGTTAACTTAGTTTCTGTCTGCATTCGACGAATTTTTCCAGAGTTCGTCGAACGGAGTTCGACGAATTAGGGAAAGTTTGAGAGATTCTCGTCAAACGGAGATCGACGAATTCTCTGTGTGGAAACAATTTTCGTCGACCGAAGATCGACGAACTTTGCTTTAGAAGACATTTCGTCGAACGGAGTTCGACGAACTGTTTTCGATTTTTCTGGATGAGATCGACGAATTATTTGTCTATAACTTATTTCGTCGAGCTCAGTTCGAAGAATTGTTTCTTTTTCGTGGAACGGAGATTGTCGATTCATATTCTGAAAATCTAATATCTAGGTTTTCTTCGACCTCCGTCCCGCGCTTTTAGTTCCTTTGCTCTTGATCGTCATTTTTCTCTGTGTTTTTCTTGCAGGTCATCAATGGCGATTCCCACAGGAGCCTTGGCTGCGATGAAAATTGACACTGGATTCGACATGGATTTCGATTCTTTCCAATACTCTGACCCCATTTTCCTCTATATCTTGGAACTGCTGGAAGAACTCAATCTAAAGGATTTCATGACCAGGCGAATTAAACTACATGCGACTGAAATAAGAGAATGGGTATACACATCTACTGTTTCTGAGGAAGATGTTCTGACAGGAAACATCGGGAGTCATGCTGTTTCGTTATCTCCCGCAATTCTTTCTGAGATTTTTGGCTTAGTAAATGGAGAAGATAACATGAAAATGGATTCTAAGGAATTTGGTGATATGCTGAAGCTAATGGGGTTTACAGGAAGCAACCCTAACAAGATGTTGAAGAAGCAACTATCCGCCGTCTACCAGTTCCTGACAGACATTGTCGGAAAAGTACTGATGGCCAAGCACTCAGCACACGACTACATAACCCGGCATCAATTCCTTATCATGTGCGCCGTGGAGAATAAGCGTTCTGTTGACTGGAGCCAGATCGTTCGATCTTGATAAAGAAAGAGACAGTAAGAAGGAAGTCTGCTTCGGCAGAATCCTGAGGATCTTCCTCCAGGAGAAGGCTGGTGAATGCATGGTCTCCCCCACCATCTTCATCAATGCCAGCAAGCGCCTGACCTGTGCCTTGTTTGGCAGATGGGAGAGGACGATCTCCAAGCCCTCCAAGGTTTCCTCCTCTTCCATCCCAACTTCTGAGATCACCAGGGCTGTAAAGGCCGCTCCCCTCCCTGCAGAAGAGGTCCTGCCATCTCCATCATCTCTTCCTACACAACTTCCAGCAAAACAACAACCCTCCTCTTCCATTCCTTCTACGACACCTAAATCTCCACAACATACTCATGTGACTACTCCTCCTCCATCCCCACCTTGACATTACCCAACATTCCAACACCTCCAGCTTCACCTCCTCACATACTTCACATATTCCTAACCTCCTCAGTCTCCTCTTCCCCAACACTTATCCTCCATCCCATCTTACAACATACCCACACATTCTGCCACACCAGATGTCTTTACTCCTCTATCCCCTCCATCTGTTCTTCCTACTTCATCGACTTCTCTACCTCCCTCCACTATCTCTCCATCCTTGGAATCCCCCATTGTATCTACACTCATATCCCTGCTCACTCCCCTCATAAAATACCTAATCACAGAGGCCATTACACCTCTTGTGAATTACATAAATTCTTTATCTGCACAAGTTTCTCTTCTCTCTGCTGCCCCCTCTTCACTCAGGGGCCTGGCTCCAGGTTCTCCTGAACCCAGGCAGGGGGAGATGCTTAGTGATGAAGTTGCAGCAGATACAGATGCAGCAGCAGCAGTAGTCACAACAGCAGTTTTCTCTATAGCAGATGCAGATTCAGATGAAGATGCAGAAATTTTGACAGATTTTGATTCTGAGATGATTAAATTAATTCATTTTATGGACACTGACATTGACTTAGATGAGTCAGTTGAACAAATAAAAACTGTTGGTGATTTCACTCTGAATCCCACAGTTAATCTACCAGCATTACTGGAAATTTTTGATACTGTACATATGCAATTCTTTCCAGCAAATTTTACTAAGCCACATTTGGCTATTGTACCCTACACCTCTCTAGTGAGTCCAGCAGTTGCTAAGCAACTCTGTAACAATTTTGCTATCTCAGTTGTAGCTTCCATCTCTGCAGCTAGTCCAGTGGTCATTCTAGCAGATATTCCAGCCCCAAGTTCTGTTATGGATGACTCTCCCCTGCCAGATTTGGATGAGCTTATCCAGGCTGACATTGAAGAAGAGAATAAGGCAGTAGCTGAAAGCTCTGTCCCAATTGTTTCTATTTCCTGTACAGTACCCTCTTCTATTATTGCTGAAACTCCAGCTCCTGAATCTTCTGCCCCTGCTTCTATAGAAAAGGCTGTTATTTCTGATAAAGCTTTAAAGGCTTTGGATGCCTTGTATGATAACCCTCAGGGTTCTGATTCTGACAGTGAATAAGATGATGATGATGATTCTGATGAAAATGCTTCCAATAAGAAAAAGAAGATGTTATCAAAGAAAAGGAAGGCTCCTCCTCCTCCAGCTCCTAAGTCAAATCCCACTGCAGACGCTCCTTATTACATCCTGCACAATGTTACTCCATATAAGGGAATGCCTGCATGGATGTGGCTATCCAAGAACCAACAGAAGGAAAGGAAGAGAAGTAGGAGATACTCTCCTCCTCCAGTGCACAGATTCAGAAAGGATCCACCTCCTGCTCCTCCTCCAATAGCTGGTGCCTCTAGCTCTAGCTCCCAGAGATCTGCTCCAATGCAAACATACCAGAGACAGTCAGGGAGATCATCTGGAAGCAGCCAACAGAGGCAACCTTCCTCAGGTAATCAACATCAACAGCAGCAGCAACAAACATCTGAAGTACAAAAAGCTGAAAGTCCAAAAAGACCCTACTCTCCTCCAATCCCCTTTGAAGATCCTGAAACTGCAAATACTACAAGAATGTCTAGGTACCAGGAGCTAATTGGACTATCCTTGATCAACAAAGCTAAAGCAGAAGGAAAAGATATCTCTGGATTTTCAACAATGTCAAAGTACAGAAAGGAAGAATTGAAAAGGTTTGACAAAGACAATAAATTGTTTAATGTTGATGATTATATGAAACTTCATCCAGAAGTAGTTGTCCCCAGAGCTACATCATTGAATATTATTGGGGTAGCTGATATGACTATGACAAAGGCTCAGACTCAAGATCCTAAGAGAGAAATCATCTTCAAGAAGCCAGGAGAGAAACCAACAGAAGACAGGTCCAAGCAGAAGAAGCCAAAGAAGTAATCTTCATGTTGTTTCTATTTCTGTCTGTTTTTTGTTTTTCAAACTATGCTATCTGTTTAAACAAAGCTGTGTATATATAAATCTGCTGCATGTGTTGGTAATTCTCTGACAGATATATTTCTTTTTTTGCTTTGTTTTCGGTTCATTTCTATTTTGAGTCTCTGTTAGTGACCTCACCCAAATAGGGGGAGATTGTTGGATCCCTAGTTGATTTGGGCTAGGTTCACTGACTTAGGATGTGACCCATCTTGTATAGTCAGAGTCAAGTTTGTGTCCTAAAGTCTAGGTCAAGTCCTTAGAGTCAACTTCAGATGGATCAGCTTTCATCAAGACCATCAGAGACACCAGACTTAGAGGATTTCAAGAATAAGTAAAGTAAGTTTGGCATTCGTCGAACTCAGCTCGACGAAAGGAGTTCTGCGCTCGACGATCGTGAGACATTTCTTTGTGCTGAGCTCGACGATCTTAGTTCTCTGTTCGACGAATGCTCAGTTTTTACATCAAGCCAAAGTCAGGATAACTTCAGAATTTTTCTAAGTCCAGCTTCAAGCTTTGGACGACGAATTAGATTCTGAGCTCGATGAACTTGGACCTCAAGTTCTCAGCTTCTCAGGTCGACGAATACAGTACTCTACTCGACGATTTCTGAATATCAGCAGATGTAGAATATTTGGCTAAGTCCACAATCTTTCTTCACTCGACGAATTTGGATCTCAGCTCGACGAATGAAGATTGTCTGTTCGACGAATGAAGATTGTTTGTTCGACGAATGAAGATTGTCTGGTCGACGAACTCTCTCAAGCTCAGCTCGATGAACTCAAGCTCAGCTCGACGAACTCAATATCAGCTCGACGAATTGTGTTCTTCGTTCGACGATTCCAGACTAGGTCTCTTCAAGTTTCCCGTCCTGTTTCTTGGCGATGATTCCGAAGTTATTAATGCCAGATCTTCTCGGAATGTTACCGATGGAACGCGCATTGACTATGGACTATTACATGCCGTTTTTCCATGAGACAGTTAGGGAAATTATTGATTGCCGCTTCTTTTCAAGACCGACTGCAATTACTGCTCAACATTCAAATTTTGAATGTTCCTCAGTCAGAAAGATATACAGAAAGAAAAGGATCAAGCAGTAATAGAGTAACAGTACTAGAAGCAATACAGACAATCAGACATACACACTCAGATTGCAGAGAAGAACAATCATCCACCAAATCAAAAGTTCTACTGCAATCAGCCTTGACCAGAGAACAACTTCATCAAGAAGAAGAATAAGAACATTCAAATACAATCAAGAGTCTTCTTCCTTCAACTTTACAGGAAAACTTCAAAGGACAACAAACATAAATCTTTCAAAGGAGTTCCTGAAATAATTTCTGGTCCAGGCATTCTAGGTCTTTGAAGACCTATCACCCTGAAGCAGTGCTTCAGCATTCCTGATTAATTCAAGATCTCTGGGGGAGCAAGATCTGCTACCATCAATCCACAAGTCTTCTCAGCTGTTTTGAGAAAGAGAAGACACCATCACCTTATTTCCAACTCATGTACAGGGTTTTAATTCCCTTCAAAATTATTTCTGGTTATAAGTCTTCTTCCAAAAGACTTGAGGTTTTGGTTTTTGAGCACCTGAACAAAAGCTCATTGGTGTCAGGCACCTGATCAAAAACCTGAGTGGATTCCTACCAGGGTGGTAGAAGAGTGGATGTACCCAGGTTGGGGAACCACTATAAAAATTCTTGTGTCATCTGGTTACTCTTCTTTTTGTTTTGGCTGTGTTGTTCTGTGATTCATAGGTTGCTGTGCTTAGGTTATTTTATTTGCTGGCTTGTTCACCTAGGCTTACAACAAAAGTTGTAAAAAGTTTGTAGTGAGCACAATACTCTATTCACCCCCCCCCCCCCCCCCCCTCTAGAGTATTTCAGATCTAACCTACACTTTCAGGCTTTACAAAAAACAAACCGGACAGGCCGAGCGGTTAGACAAGCCGGCTAACCGCCCGACAACCAACAAGAGGAGAAAATAAGCGCCACAAAGATCAAGCCGCCGCAGGAGACCGCTAAACCGCCCGGTCTGCAAGTCCTCTGAGACAAACCGCCAGACCGCTGAGATACCAAACAACAACAGCCCGCCAGACAGACCGGGCAGAATAAACTGGTAGACCGCCCGGTCTCCGAACAGCAACAGACCGCCCGGACTCCATATTGCAACAAAAATCGCTCAAATTTTTAGTCGTGTAAAAATCAAAAAAAAAATAATAGATTCAAAATGACTCAAATCAACATGCCTCGAAATCGATTTTGAGTCGATTTTGAGTCGATTTCAAGCCTTACATGAGTAGCTCGATTTTTTATATGAGCTGGCTCAATTTAATTAGCTTTTATTTATTTATTTATTTATTTTGTTTATCTAATTCTAATATTGAAAAATTAAAAATAATAAATTTGCAATTGCTTTTCGGTTTGCCAAGACTCAAGCTTAACTTATTTTGCAAATAATAAACTCCAATTTCCAAATGCCAACTGTCCTACGTTACATGTCTTCCTTCCCGGGTCCCGGAATTATCTATGGCGTTGACTATTAGTGTACATCTTTGTACCTTACTTTCATATTCTCAAGTTTCAAGTCACTGAAAAATTAAAATAGAGATTATGACCTTCACTCCACGCTATCAGAGGATAAGTTTGATTTGATTAAACAAAAAGATAAATTTTTTAGGTTTAGGATATGTAATTGACTAAATTTATTGTATGTTTATATATATATTTTATTTAACTCCTTTATTTTTTTTCCTTATACAATCTCTTACAAATTGCAACTCTTTTTAATAAGTTTAAATTTTCAACAACCCCTTATCATCCGTGCATTTAAAACAAAGGTGAATATGTATTTTTTAAAAAAATAATGTTTTAATAATAAAAAAAAGTATTTAATTTTGAGTCGGATCAAAATTGATTCGAGCTAGCTCGGAATTGTGTTGATTTCGAGTCGAGTCGGCTTGACTCAAAATCGATTTCTATTTCGATTTCAAGCTTAGTCTCACTCGATTAAAATCGACTCGATATCACCCCTAATTCCAATGATAATTAATTGTTGAAATTGTGGTACGCTTTCTAAAGCCTATTTTGATCAAAGCATAATGAATTTGTTGAATTGTGATGGTATGATACCTATATTGTGTGAGCTTGCATGCCACATAGCCCCTCAGATGGTGGGAAAATTTTTTGGTATGTGTAGCGTTCCTTCCTCTAGGAACGCCTTTAAATTAATATTATGCGGACCCCACCTAATTTTTACTTTCCCGCTATTGAGCTGCAGAACTCTCTTCTTCTTTCCGCTTTGATGTTAGGTTTTTTCTTCTTCCGACCTACACTTTCATCTCCTCCGTCCTTTATCTCTTCCCCCGCCGCCCGCCGCCTCCTCTCCAGGCCTCGTCGCCTTCGTCAGCATCTGTTTACGTATTATCTTTAAGTTCAATGAGTTTTCCGAGCTTTCTTGCCTGCAGTAACATCCTTTTGGAGTAGGGATCCATGGAGAAGGGGAGTACACAAATGAGGTTCAACAGTGATAATATGTTCAACATTGAACATATAACTGTACATACAGCTGTATATTGAACATAAAATATAGTTAGACTACTACTAAAAATTAAATACAGTTGTCTATAACACTATATGCAAATACAGTCATATATTACACCTGAAATACAGTTGTATTTCACACTATATGCAAATACAGTCATACAATATACCTGAAATACAGTTGTATATAACACTATATGCAAATACAATCCTATATTATACCTGAAATACAGTTGTATTTCACACTATATGCAAATACAGTCCTAAAATATATCTGGAATACAGTTGTATATGACACTATATACAAATACAGTCCTATATTATACCTGAAATACAGTTGTATTTCACACATATGCAAATACAGTCCTACAATATATATGGAATACAATTATATATAAAACTGTATGCAAATACAGTCCTATATTATACCTGAAATACAGTTCTATATACAGTTCTATATACAGTTGCTCTAACTTGAGATGAGGCCATCGTCGATGGAAAAAAAGTCATACCTGGTTCTTCTCAAGCCGTCGACGCCGTCGGCGAGAAAATGCGCCTGGAAATCTGTTGGAGATCGCGAGTGCGAGGAGAAGAAGAGTTGGCCGTCGGTGACGCCTACATTAATAGGTATGTTTCACCGGAGTTCGCGTCGCAAGAAATATGCCGAAAATCTGAATAAGGAGGAAGAAATATGTCTGGAAATCGCCTAGGTTACGTTAGGGAAGAAGAGAGAAACCCAAAAAATAAAGTGGACCCGCATTTTTTGAAAATGGTATTTAAACGCGTTCCTAGAGTAAGGAACGCTACACATACCAAAAAAATTTCCCAGATGGTGAGGGCAAAGGCTTCTACCTTATGCTTCCTCCCTAAATTGGAAGAAAATTTTAATGCAAAAATTACTGCAATGCTCATGCATTCTTTGTCTAGGCCCATTGCATGATGATTCCATTAATGAAAACTCTTCTTGTAAAAGAATATATCAAAAGAGGATTTAAGTACTTCATAAATTTGAAATATTAAATGGATTTTAGGAAAATGACTTCTTTTGCGATTGAACTCGTAAAGAACGTAAAATTGGGAAAGATGAAAGTAGATAACGTCTCTATTAAGCTACTAATATACATACATACACAGAATTTTGACGAAAATTAATAGTCATGGGTACCTTTAAGAAATGATAAAATAATTAAATTGGGTCATTATCTTTAGGCTAAGTTTGAAATAACACACTAAATTTTTCACTTAACAAATTTTCATTACTTTTTAACGATTTAAGATGATGTGGCAGTCATATAAATCAATGGAACTGTCATCTCTCAATATAAGGAAAAATATTATTACGAACAAACAAAATTAGGTTTGTGAGCACCATCCGTTGAATCTTAGGTTCTTCTAACAAATTACATCTTTTGTGAAAGAGCACCATCAACATTCAATATTCTGCAAATGCAAAATTTAAAACATTTGGGACATCTTCAATACCCTGTATATGAGGAAAAAATATTGGGTGGGCTCGGCTCATATTTCAGGAATGAGCGTGTAATGCCCCGAAATCGCGTCACGAGGTTAGATGAGTTTGGTGTGCTGTTAACATCTTAGGCTAGGGTTTTAATATAAAAGAAACCTAAACCTAACCCCCCCCCCTCTCAGCCGCATTTCCCCTCCCCTCTCCAGATCTCCCTCCCTCCATCTCTCCCGATCTACCTCTTGCTCTCTCTTTCTCACTCGACGGAACCGAAGGAGCAGAGCCCAATCAGCCGCCCCTGACGAGCCCCGCCTCCCTCTCTCCTGATCCCTCTTCCTCTCTCTCTCTCTCTCCCGTCGCCGCTGGAAGGACCGACCCGAGCGTTCTCCTTTTCTAGGAGCAGCCCGACCTCACTCACCCTTTCTCCTCCCTCTATCCTGGCCGCCGCCAGTAAGGGGGGAAACCACCAGCTAGGCTTGAGGCCGTGACCGACCTCCCTCTCCTCTTAGCCGACCAAGAGGGTTAGGGTTGGGTTTACTCTTGCGGGAGGAGGCCGACCGGAGTTGTTGGTGGTGAGCAACTCGTGTTGGAGCTCGAATCGGGAGTGCAAGCCGCATCCGTGCGTGGACAGCCGCTGCGATGGCCGTTCGTGACCGAGCCATGCCTCAGAAACGTGCGTCAAGGGTAACGATTTTTCTTCTTGGGCAGGTGAAGCCCCTAATTAGCATATTTGCATGGAAGACCCTCTCCACCGACGGGGTGGGGGAAGGGTACTCTCTGACGGGTCGATGCTCACATCCCCGCTATTAATTACATTAGCACCCGGAAGTGCGAGTACGGCTTAGACAAGATGTGTGAAGCCCATCCGGACATGTTGGTCTGAATTGGTGATGTTCTGGGGTTCTCGGAGAAGACTTCGTGAAAGTTGAATATTTCAGAATGGGGGTCTGCCCGGGGCGGAAGTTAGTACTGGAGGTGTGCTTCAGGAAACACCCTAATGTTTGCACAAAGTCGTTGGATCGTCGGCATTAACTCCTGGGGAGTTTTTGTCGTGTTTGTGCGAAGCCCGTTTCTCGGAGACTGTAGGGCTAGTATGTGGAGTTGTGTGCCTTGAGTGCGCAACTCAGGTGGCCGTTACTGCCACCCTTGTTACATAACAATCAGTTATGTATGCGATAACTAGCAAGGGGAGGTTGACCCGCGTCGTGCATGTTGTAACAGCCCAAAGTCTGAAATTGGCAAAAATTGGGTGACACGGCTTGGGACACGGGCGTGTCCCGCTCGGGTTGCGTAGTGAGGCGCGCGGTCGACGAATTTCGCTCGACGAAGTGTTTTGGTGGTCATGCCCTATAATACGGGCATGACAGGGGGCGTGTCCCTGTTGAAATTTGTGAAGTGGAAGTGGTTGACGGGACAGGCCGGGCGGCCTGGGCGGACAACATTGGCGGACTAGGCGGACTGGGCGGACTGTGATGTGCGGCCTGGTGGAAGGTCTAGTGAAAAGCCGGCTGTCTCCTGAGCGGGTTGTTTGCATGGAGTTCGCGGACTTTGCGGCCTGGTATCTGCGGATAGAGAGGCATGCGGACTGGTGCTTTGCTCAGTGGCCGTGGTGCAAGCTTGTGCTGATAGGCGGTTTGGCTCGTGTCCGCGGGAAGCTTGCGGACTGATATGTCTGCGGTGTGGGCTGTTGCGGACTGAGCATAGAGCTTGGCTGAGGCCTTGTCGAGCTCTGGTGTTACAGCAGGTACTTTGCTGTGGAGATCGATTGGCGGACTGGTTTTGGAGTCCGGGGATGGTTGCTGCGTTGGACAGGAGTGCGAGGAGCTTGCGGACTGCTGGCGGTCTGTGCTAGGGTGTTTGGCAGACGAGTGTTTGTGTCCGCCATGCTCGCATTGGCCTTTGATGGTTTTGGAATTGGTCACACTCTGTGCCAAGATCATGGTGCCCGCGGTATCCGCCAAGTCCGCTGTGACCAGGCGGACTGTTGCTATCTGCCTTTGGTCGTGGACTTGTGGCGGATTGAGGTGTGAGTCGTGCGGACTGCCTCGGGTTTGGGCAGACTGCCATTGAAGGGGGTTTGCTGTCCTGCAGTGGTCGGAAGCTTTGCGGGCTGATGCCTTGTCCGCATAGCTTGGGCGGACTGGAGAGGGTTCGCCAATGTTGCCTTGCTCCTGGCGGTTTTCCTTGGTATCCGGCTAAGCCCTTACGGACTCGACGGACGGTGTTTTGCTATCGCGCGGGCTAGGGCGGTGTCTCTATCTCTAGGGCGGTGACCACACTCCTCACCTCGCCTATAAATAGGACCCCCCTGGCAGGTCTACAGTAACTTGAGTGAACAGTATGTTGGGTTGGGCGAAGTGCTGCGGTCTCAGTTTGTCAGTCCGCGCGGATTGTTTCAGTGCTGACATTTGCTGTGTGCAGGTCGCGCGGGTAGCTTCAAGGAGTCAGGAGTTTGGCTGTGACTTCGGTCAAGTACTTGGAAGTGTGCGGCCTCTACGGATTCAGCAGGAGGTCGCTCTGCGGCTTGTCAGCTCTGTTTCATCTTTGCCAGCTTCAATAACCTGTCCGCCGGCTTCAGGCGGGTAGGGGGTGTTCCTGAGTTCAGCTTCAGTAGGAGACGAATAACGGTGTGTCCGCGCGGCCTCGCGGCTTCGGAGGACTCCGTGGCTATTCGGCGGACTGCAGCTTAAGTTCGGGCAATCTCAGCGGACTTGGCGACCTCGCGGTCTCGACGGACTCCGGTGTTGTCCGCCCGGCTTGGTTTTTTGGTGCTTTCTGTTTACAGCTGTTATACTAGCGAAATCATGTCTCGCTATGTATGCCTCGTGTTGTAAAGAAGTGAATGAATAAAAGTCCTGCTTGTGCTTCCATTGTTTGTTGGGATTAACCTTTGTTCCTTAGATTTCTGCTTGTTCAACGTGAGAACTGGGTAGTTCCGAAGATATTAATTTGGTGTTTGGGCTATTTTGCTGACCACGTTGAGAAAATTTAACATGGTATCAGAGCCAGGTTCAGTTGCGTGAGCGGAAGTCAACCAGTGTTGTTACTCAGTGATTGAGTGGTGCTCAACCTGTGTTGTTGCTCTGAGCTTTTGAAAGGTTGCCAACAGGTGTTGAAATGGAAGGGAGTTTTGCAAGAGGTCTGGGCATTGAACTCTTAACGCCGACTAACTTCAAGAAGTGGAAGTCGTGCATGAAGAGTTATCTTCTTGGCGAGGAGCTATGGGAAGTTGTCGGTGGTGACGACAGACAGGAAGTCACTGTTGCGTTCGGTACTGCTGAGTAGGTTAGGCTCTGGAGAAGAACAAATGCTAAGACGGAGTTCATTCTGAAGAGGGCCGTATCTCCAGAACTGTTTGATCACATCGTTGGATGTGAGTCGGCTGCTGATATTTGGACAACCATTGATGAGTTGTTCAATAGGAAGAATGTGGCGCGGCTTCAGTTACTGGAGAATGAGTTGGCCAGGGCAACTCAGGGAGACCTTTCCATCTCCAAGTACTTCTTAAAGATGAAGAGCTTGTGTGCTGAGCTGTCGGCACTGGATCCTAATGAGCCTATCTCTAAGGTGAAGATGAAAAGGCACATTATCCGCGGCATGTGGAAGGAGTATGTGGCCTTTGTCACATATGTTCAAGGGTGGGCTACTCAGCCGTCTTTGCTGGAGATGAAGAATCTGCTTGCATCGCAGGAGAGCTTGGCAAGGTAGATGGCTGGAGTGAACCTGAATCAGGAAGGCAGCGAAGCTCTCTTCTCAGACAAGAAGAAAGGATGGGAAGGGATGAAGAAGAAGAAGGTGCAGGTCATTGGTGAGAAGGAGACTTCAACTTCATATCAGCTGGAGAGGAGCAATGCTCCTAAGGACTGGAAGAAGAACTTGAAGTGCTACCGGTGTCATCAGCGAGGGCACTTCAAGTGGGACTGCAAGGTCAAACTGCAGCCTGAGCATGCTGCGGGAAAGGAGGAAGCTTGCTCGAGAAGTGAAGAAGCATTATGGGGCGGAGCTTTTATGACGGGCACTTGTGTCCGGGCCTTGTCTGCTGAGGACTTCAACAGCGAGTGGATCGTGGACTCCGGGTGTGGTCATCACCTCACCGAAGACAAGTCGAAGTTCACCTCCATGCAGGCGTACTCAGGTAATGAAGCTATTATCACTGCTGATAATACTGTTTATGCAGTAGAGAAAGAGGGGGTCGTGTCTTTGGGTAGTGATCAGGGGCCACTCACGTTAAGGAGTGTGTATCACGTGCCGGGCATGAAGAAGAACCTCTTCTCGGTGACCAATGCGGTGGACGCTGGGTATCACGTTCTGTTTGGGCCAACAGACGTGAGGTTCCTTCGCAACGTATCAGCGGTGAAGGCTGATGTTGCTCATGTTGGGAGGAGGGTGAAGAACTTGTTTGTTCTTTCCACCAGTGCTTATGTTGATAGAATGAGGGCCAATGATAGTGCTGCTATCTGGTATGAGAGGCTAGGGCATGTTGGCATGGAAAAGCTGAAGGTGATGGCTAGTAGAAGTTTGGTGAGGGGGTTGCCGAAGTTGTCCTACTTTGGTGATGGGCATGTTTGTGCGGGCTGTCAATATGGTAAGGCACATCGCATTCCATTTGATAAATCACAAACAAGGAGCAAGAAACCATTGGAGTGCATTCATGGTGACCTGATGGGACCAACGGTTACTGCCAGCCTTGGTGGAAGCAGATACATGCTTGTCTTGGTTGATGACTACTCAAGGTATATTTGGGTGTACTTCTTAAAGGAGAAGTCGGAAGCCTTCCATTTGTTTGCGGAGTTTAAGGAGTTGGTAGAAGGCCGGCTTGGCTTGCGGATTAAGAAGCTTAGAACTGATAACGGGGGTGAGTTTGTCTCCTCCGAGTTTTCTAACTTCTGCAGGAAGCACGAGATCCAACGGCAACTTACTTGTGCTCACACTCCACAACAAAATGGGGTAGCGGAGCGGAAGATCCGTCATCTGACGGAGACCTGCAAATGCTGTCTTCATGCGAAAGATATCCCAAGGTCCTTTTGGGCGGAGGGAATGTCTTGTGCTTCTTATGTTATCAAACAAATGCCACTCAGCCCTATTAACATGAAGACTCCTATTGAGCTGTTGCTGAAGGAGAAGCCGAGTGTTGGACACCTTAGGGTGTTCGGTTCAACTTGCTACGTGCATGCCCCGGATGCTTCACGGACAAAGCTGGATGCGAAGGCAAGGAAACTTGTCTTTGTTGGCTACGATGAGCGGAAGAAGGGATGGAAATGCATGGACCCTCTGACGAAGAAGTTCGTGGTGTCAAGAGACGTTGTCTTTGACGAGCTGACATCATATGGAGGTGGCTCGGTGGAGCTAACCGGAAGTAGCAAGGTTGATGAAGTACCGGTGGTGGCTGCTGAAGGCTTGGAAGAGGAGCTTGTTGTTTCACCAGCAGCTCCTGTTGCTTCGAACTCCGAGGCTGAGCCTTCTGGCTCAGAAAGCAGGGGAGCACTACTCAATGCTTGCCCCAGGTAGGAGTGGAGCCCGAAGAAGCAACGGAAGCAGTGAGCAAGGAGCCGACCCTTTGGAGATCGAAGAGGGTGGTTAAGCCACCGGCTCGGTACTGTGATGGGAATGCAGTGAGATTTATCTCCTGCTTCTTTGCAGGTCCTCTGGATGAGCGAGAGCCTGCAAACTTCAACGAGGCCACTGGAGTGAAGGAGTGGGAAGGTGCCATGAAAGAAGAGATTGATGCTCTGAAGAAGAATGAAACCTGGGACCTTGTGCCCAAGGTTGATGACATTACTCCGGTTACTTGAAAGTGGGTGTATAAGTTGAAGAAGAAGGCTGATGGGAGCATTGATCGGTTCAAAGCTCGCCTGGTCGCTAGAGGATTCTCACAGCAGTATGGAGAAGACTATGAGGAGACATTCAGTCCAGTTGCGAAGATGACTTCAGTAAGAGTGGTGATCGCCTTGGCTGCTAGCAAGGGATGGAGGTTGTGGCAACTCGATGTGAAGAATGCCTTTCTTTACAGAGAGATTGACAAGGACATCTTCATGGATCAGCCGCTTGGTTTTGTCTCTGAAAAGCATCCGGACTATGTCTGCAAACTCAGGAAGGCTCTCTATGGGTTGAAGCAAGCTCCTAGAGCGTGGTATGGGAAGATTGCAGAGTACTTGCAATTCTGTGGATACCTTGCTTCTAACTCGGATTCAAGCTTGTTCGTCAAGAAGAAGGGAGAGCTACGAGTCTTGGTCCTGCTGTATGTGGATGATATGATCATCACAGGGAATTCGGAGGGGGAAGTAGCAAGGCTCAGGGCAGAGCTTGGTATACGCTTCAAGATGAAAGACTTGGGAGAGTTGCATCACTTTCTCGGTCTGGAAGTGGAGAGGAAGGAGTGCGGGATTCTCATTTGCCAGAAAGGGTATGCTGATCGCATTGTGAAGCGGTTCGGCATGGGCGAAGGGAAGAAGTGCTCTACTCCACTGGAACCTGGGCTAAAGCTTCGACGAGATGAGGGAAGGGTTCTCCATGATCCCTTGGTGTTCAGGGCTCTTGTTGGGAGCTTGATTTACCTGACGATTACAAGACCAGACATTGCTTATGATGTTGGCCGAGTAAGTCGGTATATGGCTGAACAAGGCAATCTCATCTAGTGGCGGCAAAGGGAATTCTGAAGTATGTCAAGGTGACTTCTGACATGGGACTCCTCTATAGAAGGGACTCGGAGTTTGCGTTGCTCGGGTACACGGATGCTGACTATGGCGGTGATTCGGATGATCGAAGGTCCACTTCAGGTTATGTGTTCACTTGCGGTTCAGCTAGCATCTCGTGGTGTAGCAAGAAGCAGGACTCGGTGTCGGTTTCAACCACGGAGGCGGAGTATAAGGCTTCGGTCTTGGCTGCTCGGGAAGCCGTTTGGTTGAGGAGGCTTATAGAGGATGTTCATGAAGAAGTGCAAGGGCCTACTTTACTCCGGGGTGACAACGAGAGTGCTCTCAAACTGGTTAACAATCCAGTGTGTCACGCCAGGACCAAGCATATAGAGATTGATCACCATTTCATCAGGGAGAAGGTGTTGGAAGGATCTCTGTTGGTCGGGCATGTTCGGAGTGAAGATAATCTTGCTGACATCTTCACGAAGGCACTGTCAAAGGGGCCCTTTGAATGCTTGCGCAGCTTGCTGGGCTTGGTCACCACTTCCCACTTCAAGGGGGAGTGTTGAAATTTGTGAAGTGGAAGTAGTTGACGGGACAGGCCGGGCGGCCTGGGCGGACAGCATTGGCGGACTAGGCGGACTGGGCGGACTGTGATGTGCGGCCTGGTGGAAGGTCTAGTGAAAAGCCGGCCGTCTTTTGAGCGGGTTGTTTGCATGGAGTCCGCGGACTGTGCGGCCTGGTATCTGCGGATAGAGAGGCTTGCGGACTGGTGCTTTGCTCAGTGGCCGTGGTGCAAGCTTGTGCTGATAGACGGTTTGGCTCGTGTTCGCGGGAAGCTTGCGGACTGATGTGTCCGTGGTGTGGGCTGTTGCGGACTGAGCATAGAGCTTGGCTGAGGCCTTGTCGAGCTCTGGTGTTACAGCAGGTGCTTTGCTGTGGAGATTGATTGGCGGACTGGTTTTGGAGTCCGGGGATGGTTGCTGCGTTGGACAGGAGTGCGAGGAGCTTGCGGACTGCTGGCGGTCTGTGCTAGGGTATTTGGCGGACGGGTATTTGTGTCCGCCATGCTCGCATTGGCCTTTGATGGTTTTGGACTTGGTCACACTCTGTGCCAAGACCATGGTGTCCGCGGTATCCGCCAAGTCCGCTGTGACCAAGCAGACTGTTGCTATCTGCCTTTGGTCATGGACTTGTGGCGGATTGAGGTGTGAGTTGTGCGGACTGCCTCGGATTTAGGCAGACTGCCATTGAAGGTGTTTGCTGTCCTGCAGTGGTCGGAAGCTTTGCGGGCTGATGCCTTGTCCGCATAGCTTGGGCGGACTGGAGAGGGTTCGCCAATGTTGCCTTACTTCTGGCGGTTTTCCTTGGTATCCGGCTAAGTCCTTACGGACTTGGAGGACGGTGTTTTGCTATTCCGCGGGCTGGGGCGGTGTCTCTATCTCTAGGGCGGTGACCACACTCCTCACCTCGCTATAAATAGGACCCCCCTGGTAGGTCTACAGTAACTTGAGTGAACAGTAAGTTGGGTTGGGCGAATTGCTGCGGTCTCAGTTTGTCAGTCCGCGCGGATTGTTTCAGTGCTGACGTTTGCTGTGTGCAGGTCGCGCAGGTAGCTTCAAGGAGCCAGGAGTTTGGCTGTGACTTCGGTCAAGTACTTGGAAGTGTGCGGTCTCTGCGGATTCAGCAGGAGGTCGCTCTTCGGCTTGTCAGCTCTGTTTCATCTTTGCTAGCTTCAATAACCTGTCCGCCGGCTTCAGGCGGGTAGGGGGTGTTCCTCAGTTCAGCTTCAGCAGGAGACGAATAACGGTGTGTCCGCGCGGCCTCGCGGCTTCGGCGGACTCCGTGGCTATTCAGCGGACTGCAGCTTAAGTTCGGGCGATCTCAGCGGACTCGGCGACCTCGGCGACCTTGCGGTCTCGGCGGACTCCGGTGCTGTCCGCCCGGCTTGGTTTTTTGGTGCTTTCTGTTTACAGCTGTTATACTAGCGAAATCATGTCTCGCTATGTATGCCTCGTGTTGTAAAGAAGTGAATGAATAAAAGACATGCTTGTGCTTCCATTGTTTGTTGGGATTAACCTTTGTTCCTTGGTTTTCCGCTGGTTCAACGTGAGAACTGGGTAGTTCCGAAGATATTAATTTGGCATTTGGGCTATATTGCTGACCATGTTGAGAAAATTTAACATGGTATCAGAGCCAGGTTCAGTTGCGTGAGCGGAAGTCAACCAGTGTTGTTACTCAGTGATTGAGTGGTTCTCAACCTGTGTTGTTGCTCGGAGCTTCTGAAAGGTTGCCAACAGGTGTTGCAATGGAAGGGAGTTTTGCAAGAGGTCTTGTAACGCCCCCGATTTTTCGATGATTTATTTGTTTGGGAACGTCAGATTTATGACGTCGTGACGTTACTTTTAACGTCGATTTGACGGCGCAATGTTGATAAGTCAATTTCGCGTCCGTGCGGTCGAGTAGGCCGAATTCTTATTATAATGGGAAGATTTTGCATTTGGAATTTAAGTTAAGTAATTTTGGACTTGCTCGTCAAGTTTCATCGCAATCCGAGCATTTTTGGAGTCTCGGCGCGCGGTTGAAGTTTTGGGTTGCTTATGTTCGCCGTATACTTCGAAGATTAATATCTCGGGAATGGCTCGTCGGATTCTGGTTTTGAGTTCGCCGTTGAGTTCGTAGCGTCAGTGTTTGCCTACGGCGTGAGTTTCGTTTACTTCGGCGCTCGTTCGGGCTTCCGTGCTGAGTCGTCTCGAGAAGCTATGGTTCTACTCGATTAGCCCGTTTTAGATTTTTTACTCGGGCGCCTTTTTGGGGGTCAAAACGGCGTTGTATCAAAATATGGTAAACATGAAATTTGTTCGTCTCGATGATATCTACAACTTTCATGTTGACCACTGTTCGATTTGAGGTCGTTTTAAACCTATAATTCTGTGTTTTCTAGAATAACTCGAGTGGTGGGCTGCTACTCGAGTATATGCTGCTTCTACTCGAGTAAGTCATATTTTTACACGAGTAATGAGCCCCTACTCGAGTATATTGTGTTACTACTCGAGTAGGTATGTTATTACTCGAGTAGGTATGTTACTACTCGAGTAGGTATGCTGTTACTCGAGTAGGTATGCTGCTACTCGAGTAGGTATGCTGCCACTCGAATAGGCTGTTTTCTGTCTGAGTTCAGAGGCCGTTTTGAGGATCAAAACGGCATCTTATAAAAAACTGGTCAACATAAAATTTGTTCGTCTCGACGAGATCTACAACTCTCATGTGGACAACTTTTTGATTTGAAGTAATCCTAGACCTCTATTTCGGGTTCCCGCAAAACTGCTCGAAATAAACCGTTTTTGACAAAACTTTTTATAAACATATATATATATATATATATATATATATATATATATATATATATATATATATATATATATATATATATATATATATATATATATATATATATATATTTGGACTTAGGTTTTAGAACCAAAATTCATCTTCTCTGTTATTTTTTTCTCCCGAACCAGAGCAGCGAGCGAGCGAGAGAGTTTCTTTTTCGTGAATCTTCCGGTGGTCGCCGACGGTTCTCCGGTGCTCGAAATCTTCAACCGAACTTAGATCCGGAAAGCTCTCGCCGAGAGCTACGCTATCGTGGTAATTTCTTCCCCATTTCTTGAGTTTTTTCCCACCATTTTGTCTAGATCTCAACCTCTCCCGCATCCTTTTGCCCCGATCTACGATGTGGAGTGATTCGGTGGACTTTTCCGGTAAAACCAAGGCAAGTGGTGGTTTCTCCTCGTTTCCCCTTGTCCGATTCGATGGTAACGGCTATGTTTTTTCACATCCCCTAACATTTTCTACAATTATTCTTCCAAATTATTGCTATTATTAACCGCTCTGTTGATCACATGTCGTTATGATGTTTTGCCGTGCTAAACTCGATCTTGTCTATTTATGTTTAATCGTTCTTGAAGTATTTTAGCGATGGTTTAAGTACCTTAGCTCTCGTTATCAAACGTTTTATAGTTTAATTAGGGTTGTAAATCGTTCCTAAGGGTTGATCAACCGAGTCTTGAGTTCTCTAATGTCAAGTAGAGTTTGTCGAGCCAAATCTCGAGATATTTGTGTTATGGTTTTTTTGGGTTTCTTGAATGCAGGAGTTAGTGGACGATTCCACCTCTGTGGTATTTATTACCTTCATTAGTGCCCTGTGGAAGTCTACCTGTTTTTTGGATGCTTGCGATGTATGGTGGAGAGCATGAGACTCCCTCGCAGTTAGATGGATAATATATCCGTTTGTTTTGAGTGGTGTGTCCAAGAGTGACCACTACGCCTGTGTTTTTCGGTGGTGTGTCCAAGAGTGACCACTTCGCCGTGTTTTTGGGGTAGAGTCAACCACAGGTGCCTAATGAAGGTTTTGTACTTTTTCTCTGAAGAGATATTTTTGTAGTCACCTTATAGCCATGTGCATCTGGTGCACCCTTGTGGACGTGAAAAATCACGAAGGAGTTCTTTTCCTATTGATGCCATGTTTTCTTTTGTACATTACTTCATTGCTTTTGGTCTTGGGTTGGTACCCCTGTTGACCTTTGTTTATTTTGGCTTATTACTTTTCCTGCCACTACTTGTACCTTCTTGCTGAGGTATTCTGTTTTTTTGGAATGCCTCAGGTTCAGAGCTGTAGCAGTTAGCAGTGCCGGTGTTGGATTTCTGGCGGCAGTGTTGGTCGTGGTTGTTGCCTCGTTATAACGAGGTAGTTTGTTGTTGGTTTTGTTTTTACTAGTTCAGACATACTTTTGTACGTGGGTTCGTGTCAGCTTGTTGGCGCCCACTGATTGTTAGTTGTTGATACTTGCTAGCTGCTCATTTATTTAAAAGTGGATGTGCTTTGCTTGCTCTTTGGGAGGATTTATGCTAGGAATGCATGTTAGGTATTTTCAACTATAAAATCTACTACTATTACTTCATACATTACATGATTTGAAACTCTAACCCGCTACTTTAAGCGACCGTAAAAGCTATCTTTCCTACTATAATAAATTTAGAGTTCTGCATGACATGAGTTGGCCTGTGGGGACGTTTATTCTCATGTAGGATGTTTGAGTTAATCTAATCAAATATTTTTCCGCAGCGTATCTTATATTTTGATTCGTGGACTAGATGAGCCACTAAGCCGAGGGATACGGCTAACTTCTACTCGTGACTGATTTTTCCTTAAAACAACTTAAAAGGAACCTTTCTTCATTGTCAGTTGGTGTCTGCCTGAGCGCCCGCAGTTATCCCCTGCTGACGTGGCATCATGACGCGCATTTTCCCTTACTCTGATAAACTTGATTTGCGGTGAAAATGCGGGTTGTGACAGGTCTGGGCATTGAACTCTTAACGCCGACTAACTTCAAGAATTGGAAGTCGTGCATGAAGAGTTATCTTCTTGGCGAGGAGCTATGGGAAGTTGTCGGTGGTGACGACAGACAAGAAGTCACTGTTGCATTCGGTACTGCTGAGTAGGTTAGGCTCTGAAGAAGAACAAATGCTAAGGCGGAGTTCATTCTGAAGAGGGCCGTATCTCCAGAACTGTTTGATCACATCGTTGGATGTGAGTCGGCTGCTGATATTTGGACAAACATTGATGAGTTGTTCAATAGGAAGAATGTGGCGCGGCTTCAGTTACTGGAGAATGAGTTGGCCAGGGCAACTCAGGGAGACCTTTCCATCTCCAAGTACTTCTTAAAGATGAAGAGCTTGTGTGCTGAGCTGTCGGCAATGGATCCTGACGAGACTATCTCTGAGGTGAAGATGAAAAGGCACATTATCCGCGGCATGCGGAAGGAGTATGTGGCCTTTGTCACATATGTTCAAGGGTGGGCTACTCAGCCGTCTTTGCTGGAGATTGAGAATCTGCTTGCATCGCAGGAGAGCTTGGCAAGGTAGATGGCTGGAGTGAACCTGAATCAGGAAGGCAGCGAAGCTATCTTCTCAGACAAGAAGAAAGGATGGGAAGGGATGAAGAAGAAGAAGGTGCAGGTCATTGGTGAGAAGGAGACTTCAACTTCATATCAGCCGGAGAGGAGCAATGCTCCTAAGGACTGGAAGAAGAACTTGAAGTGCTACCGGTGTCATCAGCGAGGGCACTTCAAGCGGGACTGCAAGGTCAAACTGCAGCCTGGGCATGCTGCGGGAAAGGAGGAAGATTGCTCGAGAAGTGAAGAAGCAGGATGGGGCGGAGCTTTTATGACAGGCACTTGTGTCCGGGCCTTGTCTGCTGAGGACTTCAACAGCGAGTGGATCGTGGACTCCAGGTGTGGTCATCACCTCACCGGAGACAAGTCGAAGTTCACCTCCATGCAGGCATACTCAGGTAATGAAGCTATTATCACTGCTGATAATACTGTTTATGTTGTAGAGAAAGAGGGGGTCGTGTCTTTGGGTAGTGATCAGGGGCCACTCACGTTAAGTAGTGTGTATCACGTGTCGGGCATGAAAAAGAACCTCTTCTCGGTGACCAATGCGGTGGATGCTGGGTATCACGTTCTGTTTGGGCCAACAGACGTGAGGTTCCTTCGCAACGTATCAGCGGTGAAGGCTGATGTTGCTCATGTTGGGAGGAGGGTGAAGAACTTGTTTGTTCTTTCCACCAGTGCTTATGTTGATAGAATGAGGGCCAATGATAGTGCTGCTATCTAGCATGAGAGGCTGGGGCATGTTGGCATGGACAAGCTGAAGGTGATGGCTAGTAGAAGTTTGGTGAGGGGGTTGCCGAAGTTGTCCTCCTTTGGTGATGGGCATGTTTGTGCGGGCTGTCAATACGGTAAGGCACATCTCCTTCCGTTTGATAAGTCACAAACAAGGAGCAAGAAACCATTGGAGTGCATTCATGGCGATCTGATGGGACCGACGGTTACTGCCAGCCTTGGTGGAAGCAGATACATGCTTGTCTTGGTTGATGACTACTCAAGGTATACTTGGGTGTACTTCTTAAAGGAGAAGTCGGAAGCCTTCCATTTGTTTGTGGAGTTTAAGGAGTTGGTAGAAGGCCGGCTTGGCTTGCGGATTAAGAAGCTTAGAACTGATAACGGGGGTGAGTTTGTCTCCTCCGAGTTTTCTAACTTCTGCAGGAAGCACGGGATCCAACCGGAGCTTACTTGTGCTCACACTCCACAACAAAATGGGGTAGCGGAGCGGAAGATGCGTCATCTGACGGAGACCTTCAAATGCTGGCTTCATGCGAAAGATATCCCAAGGTCCTTTTGGGCGGAGGGAATGTCTTGTGCTGCTTATGTTATCAACCGGATGCCACTCAGCCCTATCAACATGAAGACTCTTATTGAGCTGTTGCTGAAGGAGAAGCCGAGTGTTGGACACCTTAGGGTGTTCGGTTCAACTTGCTAGGTGCATGTCCCGGATGCTTCACGGACAAAGCTGGATGCGAAGGCAAGGAAACTTGTCTTTGTTGGCTACGATGAGCGGAAGAAGGGATGGAAATGCATGGACCCTCTGACGAAGAAGTTCATGGTGTCAAGAGACGTTGTCTTTGACGAGCTGACGTCATATGGAGGTGGCTCGGTGGAGCTAACCGGAAGTAGCAAGGTTGATGAAGCACCGGTGGTGGCTGCTGAAGGCTTGGAAGAGGAGCTTGTTGTTTCACTAGCAGCTCCTGTTGCTTCGAACTCCGAGGCTGAGCCTTCTGGCTCAGGAAGCAGGGGGAGCACTACTCAATGCTTGCCCCAGGTAGGAGTGGAGCCCGAAGAAACAACGGAAGCAGTGAGCAAGGAGCCGACCCTTTGGAGATCGAAGAGGGTGGTTAAGCCACCATCTCGGTACTGTGATGAGAATACAGTGAGCTTTGTCTCCTGCTTCTTTGCAGGTCCTCTGGATGAGCGAGAGCCTGTAAATTTCAACGAGGCCACTGGAGTGAAGGAGTGGGAAGGTGCCATGAAAGAAGAGATTGATGCTCTGAAGAAGAATGAAACCTGGGACCTTGTGCCCAAGGTTGATGACATTACTCCTGTTACTTGCAAGTGGGTGTATAAGTTGAAGATGAAGGCTGATGGGAGCATTGATCAGTTCAAAGCTCGCCTGGTCGCTAGAGGATTCTCACAGCAGTATGGAGAAGACTATGAGGAGACATTCAGTCCAATTGCGAAGATGACTTCAGTAAGAGTGGTGATCGCCTTGGCTGCTAGCAAGGGATGGAGGTTGTCGCAACTCGATGTGAAGAATGCCTTTCTTTACGGAGAGACTGACAAGGACATCTTCATGGATCAGCCGCTTGGTTTTGTCTCTGAAAAGCATCCGGACTATGTCTGCAAACTCAGGAAGGCTCTCTATGGGTTGAAGCAAGCTCCTAGAGCGTGGTATGGGAAGATTGTAGAGTACTTGCAATTCTGTCGATACCTTGCTTCTAACTCGGATTCAAGCTTGTTCGTCAAGAAGAAGGGAGAGCTACGAGTCTTGGTCCTGCTGTATGTGGATGATATGATCATCACAGGGAATTCGGAGGGGGAATTAGCAAGGCTCGGGGCAGAGCTTGGTATACGCTTCGAGATGAAAGACTTGGGAGAGTTGCATCACTTTCTCGGTCTGGAAGTGGAGAGGAAGGAGTGCGGGATTCTCATTTGCTAGAAAGGGTTTGTTGATCGCATTGTGAACCGGTTCGGCATGGGCGAAGGGAAGAAGTGCTCTACTCCACTAAAACCTGGGCTAAAGCTTCGACGAGATGAGGGAAGGGTTCTCCATGATCCCTTGGTGTTCAGGGCTCTTGTTGGGAGCTTGATTTACCTGACGATTACAAGGCCAGACATTGCTTATGATGTTGGCCGAGTAAGTCGGTATATGGCTGAACCAAGGCAATCTCATCTAGTGGCGGCAAAGGGAATTCTGAAGTATGTCAAGGTGACTTCTGACATGGGACTCCTCTATAGAAGGGACTCGGAGTTTGCGTTGCTCGGGTACACGGATGCTGACTATGGCGGTGATTCGGATGATCGAAGGTCCACTTCAGGTTATGTGTTCACTTGCGGTTCAGCTAGCATCTCGTGGTGTAGTAAGAAGCAGGACTCGGTGTCGGTTTCAACCACGGAGGCGGAGTATAAGGCTTCGGCCTTGGCTGCTCGGGAAGCCGTTTGGTTGAGGAGGCTTATAGAGGATGTTCATGAAGAAGTGCAAGGGCCTACTTTACTCCGGGGTGACAACGAGAGTGCTCTCAAACTGGTTAACAATCCAGTGTGTCACGCCAGGACCAAGCATATAGAGATTGATCACCATTTCATCAGGGAGAAGGTGTTGGAAGGGTCTTTGTTGGTCGGGCATGTTCGGAGTGAAGATAATCTTGCTGACATCTTCACGAAGCCACTGTCGAAGGGGCCCTTTGAACGCTTGCGCAGCTTGCTGGGCTTGGTCACCACTTCCCACTTCAAGGGGGAGTGTTGAAATTTGTGAAGTGGAAGTGGTTGACGGGACATGCCGGGAGGCCTGGGCGGACAGCGTTGGCGAACTATACGGAGTGGGCGGACTGTGATGTGCGGCCTGGTGGAAGGTCTAGTGAAAAGCCGGCTGTCTTCTGAGCGGGTTGTTTGCATGGAGTTCGCGGACTGTGCAGCCTGGTATCTGCGGATAGAGAGGCTTGCGGACTGGTGCTTTGCTCAGTGGCCGTGGTGCAAGCTTGTGCTGATAGGCGGTTTGGCTCGTGTCCGCGGGAAGCTTGCGTACTGATGTGTCCGTGGTGTGGGCTGTTGCAGACTGAGCATAGAGCTTGGCTGAGGCCTTGTCGAGCTCTGGTGTTACAGCAGGTGCTTTGCTGTGGAGATCGATTGGCGGACTGGTTTTGGAGTCCGGGGATGGTTGCTGCATTGGACAGGAGTGCGAGGAGCTTGCGGACTGCTGGCGGTCTGTGCTAGGGTGTTTGGCGGACGGGTGTTTGTGTCCGCCATGCTCGCATTGGCCTTTGATGGTTTTGGACTTGGTCACACTCTGTGCCGAGACCATGGTGTCCGCGGTATCCGCCAAGTCCGCTGTGACCAGGCGGACTGTTGCTATCTGCCTTTGGTCGTGGACTTGTGGAGGATTGAGGTATGAGTCGTGCGGACTGCCTCGGGTTTGGGCAGACTGCCATTGAAGGGAGTTTGTTGTCCTGCAGTGGTCGGAAGCTTTGCGGGCTGATGCCTTGTCCGCATTGCTTGGGCGGACTGGAGAGGGTTCGCCAATGTTGCCTTGCTCCTGGCGGTTTTCCTTGGTATCCGGCTAAGTCCTTGCGGACTTGGAGGACGGTGTTTTGCTATCGCGCAGGCTGGGGCGGTGTCTCTATCTCTAGGGCGGTGACCACACTCCTCACCTCGCCTATAAATTGGACCCCCATGGCAGGTCTACAGTAACTTGAGTGAACAGTAAGTTGGGTTGGGCGAAGTGCTGCGGTCTCAAGTTGTTAGTCTGCGCGGATTGTTTCAGTGCTGACGTTTGCTGTGTGCAGGTCACGCGGGTAGCTTCAAGGAGCCAGGAGTTTGGCTGTGACATCGGTCAAGTACTTGGAAGTGTGCGGTCTCTGCGGATTCAGCAGGAGGTCGCTCTGCGGCTTGTCAGCTCTGTTTCATCTTTGCCAGCTTCAATAACCTGTCCGCCGGCTTCAGGCGGGTAGGGGGTGTTCCTCAGTTCAGCTTTAGCATGAGACGAATAACGGTGTGTCCGCGCGGCCTCGCGGCTTCGGCGGACTCCGTGGCTATTCGGCGGACTGCAGCTTAAGTTCGGGCGATCTCAGCAGACTCGGCAACCTTGGCGACCTCGCGGTCTCGGCGGACTCCGGTGCTGTCCGCCCGACTTGTTTTTTTGGTGCTTTGTGTTTACAGCTGTTATACTAGCGAAATCATGTCTCACTATGTATGCCTCGTGTTGTAAAGAAGTGAATGAATAAAAACCTGCTTGTGCTTCCATTGTTTGTTAGGATTAACCTTTGTTCCTTGGTTTTCCGCTGGTTTAACGTGAGAACTGAGTAGTTCCGAAGATATTAATTTGGCGTTTGGGCTATCTTGCTGACCACGTTGAGAAAATTTAACAGTCCCATCGGTTCGAAGATTTTGCTTGTCGATCATCGAGCAGCAATTGACGAGCGTCGATCGTCGAGCGGCGATAGTCGAGCGTCGATCATTGAGTGGCGATCTTAGAGTCGGGGTACACGGCCTGTGACACGGGCGTGTCACAGGATGTGTACCACTGTGTCGAGAGTTCGACGATTTTCTCTCGAGTAAGTCCTCTCGAGTAGGTATCGAGTGGGTTACACGCCCTGTGTCACGGGCGTGACTAGGCTGACACGGGCGTGACATGGACGTGTCATCTTGGCGTGGATAAGTTTGGATAAGGCGGTTCGTGCACCACTTTGGGGACACGGCCTGTGACACGGGCGTGTCACAGGGCGTGTCAGGGCCGGAACATGATTTTTCAGTGTTTTTCTGGCCGTTGATTTCTCTATCCTGGATCCAAAGGTTAGGCTTTATCCACGTGGATTTCTGGCCGAGATCTGAGGTTTTAAGCTCTTCCTCTTCTTCTTCTTCTTCTTCTCATTTAAAGAGAGAGAAAGAGAAGGAGAGAGCAAAGGAAGGAAGGAGGAAAGTAAAGCCAGCTGCTGGAGGAGCTGTGGAGTGCGGGGAGAAGATCCGAGAGCGGATTCATGAAGGTAGAGCCGAGGCGGTGACTTCCATCCGGCTACTTCATGACACCGAAGCGATCTTCGAGGGTAACGATCTCTTTCTTGGACATCGAAGTCCTTTCTTTATGCATGTGCTTGGAATCCTCCACCAAGAGGTGGATTTCGGAAGTGATTCCTTTGTTGAGTCTACATCTAGAGCCGGAAGTGTGGAGTACGGCATAGGCATGCTGTGTGATGCCCATCTGGACGGGTAGTCTGGATTGGTGATGTTAATGGGTAAACCAGAGAAGACTCTGTGGATTTGATGATATGCAAAGAGAGTTATTTTGTGATGCATGTATGGATGTGATGATGGATGTGAGCAGGCTTTGGTTAAGCTCCTGGTTGAAGAGAGATCAATTGGTAGTGTGCCCGGGAAGCGAGTACACGACCGACTACACCACTAGGGTGGGTTGATCTGGTTAGAAGGGATCGATTGGTGGCATGACTCGGGAAGCGAGCACCCGACTTGCTGCACCACAATGGTGGGTCGATCAGGAATAGGTGAGGGGTCGATTGGTAGTAAATGATACACCACATAGGGTTGGTCGATCTGCTCTGGTTGTTTATGGATGCTGTGAGGTAAGTACCTCTGAGTGGTTTGGGCAGGATGTCGCCATCTTGTGAGACTGGTGGACTAGGTCCGATCAACCAACAAGTTAAAACCTCTGATCGGCGGTGTACGACTGGGATATCCGATACACCAAGAAGGAGCCCTGAGTGCACGGAGCGTCTGGTGGATACCCACGTTTGTGATGTGAATGTGCTTGATAGATTGATAAAGAGAATGATACATATGATGCTTGATGATGCCTGATGATAGATGATGGCAATGCATACAGGGAAGGAACCACTACCCCGAGTAGGGGGTAGGGTCGTTATAATGGGTCAGCAAATGCTGACCGTTGCCTTGTTTTCTGTTTTGGCTTGGATGAAAAATTTGCAGGTAGTACATGAGCTGAATGGATGGACTGCTGATAAAGGCCCTTGAAGGCCATGCGAAGAAGTGTGTTTGGATTTTATGTGTGGCCGGCCTGCGTGCCGATGTACGAAAATGTCATTGTGTGAAAAGAGAAATTTGTAAGGCCTTAAGGCCAGTGTGTGTGCGTTGTATATATTCCTGGTGCTGTTATATAAATGTAGAGTTTATATAGAAGTAGACATTCTTTGAGTCGAGTTCTTTAACTTAAAAAAATGATGCGCTAGAATGGATTGAGTTAAGGATGCGAATAGAATTTGATTTCCACAAGTAATTCCACTACTTGTCTATGACATATGGCGTGGGGCCCCGGCCGAACCCACCGTTATATGCCATGTGACGAATAGGGGCGTTATAAAGTGGTATCAGAGCCAGGTTGAGATTGTTTGGGAGGGAGAGAACATTATTGAATTCCCGAATGTCCACTAGGAATGTATTTCATGTACGTTCGGTACATGTGTGTGTAGTCAATGTATAATTTCCGTTATGCCATGGATGATTAATCGTGTTTTGTACATTGACTCTAGGTGGCGAGGAGTGGAGCTGGGAAGTCTGAGCCCCAGCGGTCTAATGAGAGTGCTGCACCCGTTGAAGAGCCTACGCCTCCTTCGGCGGAGACTATACGGGTGATGACGGAGACAGTGCTTGCGGTGTTACAGACACATCCTACTGGACAGGCAAGGCCTGTAGACGTGCCAGTACGGCCTAGTGCAAGACAAGAGCGTGCTGCAGTTGTGGTGGAGGCGCAAGCAATTGATGAGTCATTGAAAAGCTTTATGGAATTTCATCCACCTACGTTCGGTGGGGCGATTTCCCCAACGCAGGCGGAAGATTGGTTGGCTAGAGTGAAGAGGATCCTGACTGCAATCAGGATGACAGAAGAGCAGAAAGTGACTTTAGCCACTTTTCTGCTAGAAGGAGATGCAAGATTGTGGAGGGATGAGATAGAAGTGCATCATTTGGCAGGTCGAGGTTTAGCGGAGGTTTCAATGGTAGAATTCTCCCGATTATTTCTTGCCAAATATTTGTCGGTGTCGCAGCGTATTGCGATGGAGAACGAGTTTCAACGTCTGGTGCAGGGCGCTATGGATATTGATACGTACCTGCATGAGTTTACCAGACTTGGTCATTATGCAGGGTCTACCTTCGCGGAGGAAGCGTGAAAGACAAATCGCTTTTATGAGGGACCGCGGGATGAGTTGAGATTATTACTCCCTAGTTAGGTAAACCAAGGCTTCCAAGAACTGGCAGATACGGCTCGTGCCCTAGAAAAGGATTTGAAGTGGGTACAAGAAAAGAAGAAACTGGCAGTGGAGAAGCCAGAGTTCAAAGTGCCACAGTCGGAGCAGGAGTTGAGAAGACGAGAGAAGAAAAGGTTTAGGCCTGATGATTCAGCTTCGTCGACTGTTTCTTCGGGGGCGACCTATGGGCAAGGACGTGTTGATACATGTATCTGTTATAAGTATGGAAAGTAAGGGCACATAGCGAGAGTGTGTTGGAATGCTCCCGCGGGAAGTGAGCAAAAGACAAGTGCGCCGTATGAAGAAAAGGGTGAAGCAGTGGCCGGATCATCTGCATCCCGAACGCAGCCTCAATTACATAATTTGGAAGTGCAAGAGCCGCAGAGTTCAATTGGCGAAATTCAGCCTCGAGTGTTTAATTTGGCTCTTTCGCGAGAAATGCAAAATAAGGAGGCTGAGCGAAAGTAAATCGTGATTTGTATCACTTGGACAATATGTGTATTGTAGATATCTGATCATGTGTTCTATGTGAGAACCATGGAATATTGGTGATACTTGGTGTTATGATATAGATATATGCTGTTTGAGGGGATAACATGTTTGTTTATTTGTTGAATTGATGGAATACTGTGCACATGGGAAGATTGTACAGAAGAAAGGTTGTTGTAACCTATGATTTTGATGTTGTAACAAATTGGTTGTTGTTTGTATTCCTCTATGCAATTTCGTGGACGAAATTTCTTGAAGGAGGGGAGGGTTGTAACAGCCCATAGTCTGAAATTGGCAAAAATTGGGTGACACGGCCTGGGACACGGGCGTGTCCCACTCGGGTTGCATAGTGAGGCTCGCAATCGACGAATTTCACTCGACGAAGTGTTTGGGTGGTCACGCCCTGCAGCACGGGCATGACAGGGGGCGTGTCCCATCGGTTCGACGATTTTGCTTGTCGATCGTCGAGCGGCGATCGTCGAGCGTCGAGCGGCGATCGTCGAGCGGCGATCGTCGAGCGTCGAGCGGCGATCGTCGAGCGTCGAGCGGCGATCGTCGAGCGTCGATCATCGAGTGGCGATCGTCGAGTAGGGGTACACGGCCTATGACACGGGAGTGTCACAGGGCGTGTCCCGCTATGTCGAGAGTTCGACGATTTTCTCTCGAGTAAGTCCTCTCAAGTAGGTCTCGAATGGGTTACACACCCTGTGTCACGGGCGTGACTAGGCTGACACGGGCATGATATGGACGTATCATCTTGGTGTGGATAAGTTTGGATAAGGCTGTTCGTGCACCGCTTTGGGGACACGACCTGTAACACGGGCGTGTCACAGGGCGTGTCAGGCCGGAACATGATTTTTCAGTGTTTTTCTGGCCGTTGATTTCTCTGTCCTGGATCCAAGGGTTAGGCTTTATCCATGTGGATTTCTGGCCGAGATCTGAGGTTTTAAGCCCTTCCTCTTCTTCTTATTCTTCTTCATCTCATTTCAAGAGAGAGAAAGAGAAGGAGAGAGCAAAGGAAGGAAGGAGGAAAGCAAAGTCAGCTGCTGGAGGATCTGTGGAGTGCGGAGCGAAGATCCGAGAGCGGATTTGTGAAGGCAGAGCCGAGGCGGTGACTTCCATCTGGCTAGTTCATCGCACCGAAATGATCTTCGAGGGTAACGATCTCCTTCTTGGACATCGAAGACCTTTCTTTATGCATGTGCTTGGAATCCTACACCAAGAGGTGGATTTCGGAAGTGATTCCTTTATTGAGTCTTCATCTAGAGCCGGAAGTGTGGAGTACGGCATAGGCATGCCGTGTGAAGCCCATCTGGACGGGTAGTCAAGATTGGTGATGTTCATGGGTAAACCAGAGAAGACTCCGTGGATTTGATGATATGCAAAGAGAGTTATTTTGTGATGCATGCATGGATGTGATGATGGATGTGAAGTGGCTTTGGTTAAGCTCCTGGTTGAAGAGAGATCAATTGGTAGTGCGCCCGGGAAGCGAGTACCCGACCGACTACACCACTAGGGTGCATTGATCTGGTTAGAAGGGATCGATTGGTGGCATGACCCGGGAAGCGAGCACCCGACTTGCTGCACCATAATGGTGGGTCGATCAGGAATAGGTGAGGGGTCGATTGGTAGTAAATGATACACCATATAGGGTGGGTCGATCTGCTCTGGTTGTTTATAGATGCTGTGAGGTAAGTATCTCTGAGTGGTTTGGACGGGATATCGCCAGCTTGCGAGACTGGTGGACTAGGTCCGGTCAACCAACAAGTTAAAACCTCTGATCAGAGGTGTACGACTGGGATATCTGGTACACCAAGAAGGTGCCCTGAGTGCACGGAGCGTCTGGTGGATACCGGCGTTTGTGATGTGAATGTGCTTGATAGATTAATAAAGAGAATGATACATATGATGCTTGATGATGCTTGATGATAGATGATGGAAATGCATACAGGGAAGGAACCACTGCCCCGGGTAGGGGGTAGGGTCGTTATAATGGGTCAGCAAATGCTGACCGTTATCTTGTTTTCTGTTTTGGCTTGGATGACAAATTTGCAGGTAGTACATGAGCGGAATGGATGGACTGCTGCTAAAGGCCCTTGAAGGCCATGCGAAGAAGTGTGTTTGGATTTTATGTGTGGCCGGCGTGCGTGCCGATGTACGAAAATGTCATTGTGTGAAAAGAGAAATTTGTAAGGACTTATGGCCAGTGTGTGTGCATTGTATACATTCCTGGTGTTGCTATATAAATGTGGAGTTTTTATAGAAGTGGACATTCTCTGAGCTGAGTTCTTTAATTTAGAAAAAATGTTGCGCTAGAATGGATTGAGTTAAGGATGTGAATAGAATTTGATTTCCACAAGTAATTCCACTACTTATCTGTGACATATGGCGTGGGGCCCCGGCCGGACCCACCGTTATATGTCATGTGATGAATAGGGGCATTACACGTGTTGGGTACGACGATTTGAGCAACGGGCTTGACTGAACTGTACCTGAACTATATGGTGTAGTTCGACTACCAAAGGAAATTGGTGTGTTGCTATAGGCATAGGAGAGGGTCGAGGACCTTGAGTCATGGCTAGCGATTGCTTAATGTGTTGACATTCAGTCCAGGACTGAGGATGGTGGTGGGACCCGGGGCAGTCCGGTATGCCATTAAGGTGCCCTGAGTGCACGAGATGTTGGGTCGGTTGCACTAACGTTTGTGATTATTGGTGCTTAAATGACACATTCTATCTTTATGTAATTATGCTAATCCTCTTGCAGGGAAGAAGCATTGCCACCACGAGAAAGGGGGTGAGGTCGTTATAATTTGGTCAGCCCTTGCTGACCGTTGCTTTGTTTGCCACCGCTTGGTGGAATGTTTGCTTGCAGGTGCTGTGGAGCCAAGCAGGAAATAGCGGGCTGAAGCCCTTTTTGCTGAGCTAGCCCTCAAAGACCCAATTGTTTATTTAGTTGTTTCTCATGTGTTGACGGCCTGTGTGCCGATGTATGCAAACTATTTTTATTTGGTTAAACATTATTGATGTAAGGCCTTAAGTCCAAATCTGTGGTTGTTGTATTTCATTCCTATTATTGTTAGTGGACATTCGCCTTTGGGTGTGGTTTTTATGAAACTCCTTTTATTCTTCCACTAGAATGCAACTTTGTGTTAGGATTGCATTTTCAAAATCTTTAAGTGTTTTTGGTTTCATTTAGTAACTCTTCTGTCTATCCATTTCATATGACGTGGGGCCCCGGCCGGACCTTCTGTTATATTATTCATGACGGATGAGGGGTGTTACAATTTGGTATCAGACTTTGGTGTCGTTCTTCCTTATTTGAATTCGTGGTCGAATTCCTTTTAAGGGGTGGTGAGCCCTCATGTGCGTTGCCATTATAACATGAAAAGACCCATGAATGTCCACTTAAGAATGATAAACACGAATGAAATATGTTAAAAACATTGTTTGTGGAACCTGAGCGTTCCTTTGTTTGTTGCTTGCTATGTCTTTTAGTCAATAAGTGCGTGTGGCACAACTATAGGTTACCAGAAGTGGTGCTGAACAGTCCCAAAATCAGCATTCTGCAGAAAGTAATGCTCCGGCGGAGGTGCCTACGCCTCCTCCTTCTACCGAGACAATCCGTTTAGTTGCGGAAGCTGTGTTTGCTATGATCAACGCACAGCCAAGAGAGCAAGTACACCCTGTGGTGGCCCCGACACAGGCTGTCATAGTTGAGCCAGCGGCAGCGAGACAAGTTCCTACTGAGCCTTTGACGGTAAAGCGAGCAACTGAAAAACAGATGAAGCATGTGATAAGTTTCAATCCTCCTACATTTTTGGGAGTGGAATCACCGACTTAGGTCAAAGATTGGCTCTCACGTATAAAGAGAACCATGACAACGATAGAGACTGATGAAGCACAGAAGGTGACCATAGCCACTTTCCTACTGGATGGAGATGCAAGGGTATGGTGGGATGAGGTGGAGTTGCACCAGCTTGTTGGCAGGAAGCTATCAGACGTTTTAATGGAAGAGTTATCGAGACTATTTTTAGCCAGGTACCTCCCTTCCATGCAGAGAATTGCGTTGGAGAATCAGTTTCAGTGCTTGACCCGGGGAGAAGGTTCCGTTGACGACTATTTACATGAGTTCACAAGGTTGGGGTGGTGCGCCGACTTCACGTTTGTAGACGAGGAGAGAAAGACCAATATATTCTACGAAGGATTGCAGGATGACCTGAGGTTGCTTCTCTCAGGCCCGATGACGCAGGGCTTTCAGGTTTTGGTAAACACTGCCCGATCTTTGGATCAGGACATGAGGAGAGTGGAAAGTAAGAAGGACTTTCCTGTGAATAAGCCAGGATACAAGGTGCATACCTATTCGAAGTTTGGGTTCTGCAGCAGCTGGAACAAGAAGGCTAGGTCGTCTGGACCAGCCCCTCCTACCGTTACTTCTGGAGCTACTTTGAGTCAAGGCCCGATTACGTGTTATACAAGTGGCAAGGTGGGGCACTATGCCCGATAGTGTTGCAGTGGCCCGCCGAAGACTGAGAACAAGACTGGAGCATCTTATGCTGAAAAGGGGAAAGTAGTGGTGTCATCAGCTTCTCATTATACTCCTGCACAGCCTCAAGTCTACAATCTTAGCCCACAGGAGGTAATAAAATTGAATGATGTGGTGACAGGTATGACATAGTATACAGTTTTTACTGCTTTATATATTTGTTACCTTGTGTCTTCCTTAACTTGTTTGAATTAGTTTTTGTCCTAATTTGGGACTATCCGGCGATAACACTGTTCGATATAGGCACTTCTCATTCCCTTTTATCCAAGGACTTCGTATTGCGCATAAGAGTGCCTTCCATTCTATCAACGAATAGATTGGATATTTTGTTGCCTAATAGTTGATTGATGCATGCAGATAGGATCTGCTATGTTCGGGTGCAGATAGGGAATCATGAGTTTAAGTTGGAAGCATTTGTACTGCCGATATCCGAGTTCGACGTTATCTTTGGCATGGATTGGCTTTCGGAGCAGCATGCATGTATTGACTACAACTCGAAGGAAATCACACTGGGACAGGGTACTGAATGCGAGACCAAATTCGCTCGTATGCATGGATCGAGCAAGACACTGATGTCTGCTCTCCAAGTGGTCAAAGCAGTTCATAAGGGCGCAGAGTTGTTCTTTACGCTACTGTAGGCTGTAGAGCTGAAGTCTCGTTTGAGTGACATTCCTATCGTGTCAGAGTTCGCAGATGTGTTCCCTAAGGATCTACCTGGAATTCCACCCCAGCGAGAGATCGACTTCCCTATTGATTTGGTGCTAGGTGCGAAACCTGTGTCCCATGCACCATACAGAGTGGCGCCAAAGGAGATGGCAGAGCTGAAGGTTCAGTTGCAGGATTTGCTAAAGTAGGGTTATATACATACAAGTGTTTCACCTTGGAGTGCACCGGTCCTTTTCGTGAAAAAGAAGGACGGGAGCCTGCGTCGATGCATTGACTACCGAGAGCTGAACAAGTTGACAGAGAAGAACAATTATCTGATTTCGAGAATCGATGATTTGTTTGATCAGTTGGCTAGATCAACCGTCTACTCGAAGCTGGATCTGAAGTCCGGTAATTATTAGTTGTGTATAGGGAGAGTGATATTCCCAAGACAACATTTGGCACAGGTTATGGTCAGTATGAGTTCACCGTGATGCCGTTCGGGTTGACAAATGTGCCATCGATATTCTTGGACTTGATGAACAGAACCTTTCGAGAGTATCTGGACCAATTTTTGATAGTCTTCATAGATGATATATTGGTATACTCGCAGTCAGAGGAGGATCATGCGAACCATTTGAGGTTGGTTTAGCACACCTTGAGGAGGAGTCGACTATATGCAAAGATCTCTAAGTGCGAGTTTTGGCTATCGCCTGTGGCGTTTCTCGGTCATGTCATTAGTGGGGAGGGTTTCATTGTGCATCCAGCGAAGATAACAGCTATACAGGAGTGGCCTGTGTTGACTACAGTGGCGGAAGTCTGGAGTTTCCTAGGACTTGCCGGCTACTATAGGCGGTTTGTGGAGAACTTCTCGTGGATACCTTACCTCTGACTATCTTGATGAGAAAGGATCGGAAGTTTGTGTGGTCGTCGGAGTGCGCACGAGCTTTTGAGGAACTGAAGGTCGTCTGAATATGGCGCCTATTTTGAGTTCGCCATGTGATACGACGGCTACGAGATCTATATTGATGCCTCAGGAAGCGTCTTAGGCTGCGTCCTCCTACATTTTGGAAAGGTTATAGTATACGTCTCACGCCAGCTGAAGGTGCATGAGAGAAACTATCCCGTCCATGACTTGGAGTTAGCGGCGGTGATATTCGCCCTGAATCTATGGCGGCATTATTTATATGGCGTGAAGGTTGACATCTTTACGGATCATAAGAGCCTTAAGTACTTGTCGAATACAAAGGAGTTGAACATGTGACAAATAAGGTGGATGGAATTCCTTGGAGATTACACCTTCGAGATACACTACACACCCAGGAAGGGGAATGTGGTCGTTGATGCTTTGAGTCGCAGAACTCCAGCACGAGCAAATTGGTTGTGCATGCATGAAGAGCATTTAATCCAGGAATTGGAAGCGTTGGGTATCACCTTTGTCGACAGGAGTACTAATGCAAACACATGCTTGAACTAGATGGAGGTGCAGTGTGACCTTGCAGATAGAGTTCAGAGAGCATTGGAGCTCTATGAGAGCATGAAGCGCTATGCAGCGGATATGTGATCGCTTGTGCATCCCAAAGTATGAGAATTTACGGGAAGAGTTGATGTATGAGGCTCACAATACCAAGTATTCAATCCACCTGGGGAGCTCAAAGATGTGCAAGGACATGAAGATACTGTTCTGGTGGCCAGGTATGAAGAAGGACATAGCCCTCTACGTGGCAAAATGTCAAACGTGTGCGTTAGTGAAGGTTGAGTGCCAACGACCAGGAGGCTTCTTGAAATTGTTGTCGATCCTGGAGTGGAAATTTGATGATATTTCCATGGATTTTGTGCACGGTTTGCCAAAGTCATTGCAGAAAAATGATTTTATCTAGGTGATTGTTGATCGGTTGACCAAAGTTGCACATTTTATCCCAAATCTGAAAAGCGATCCAGCGGAGAAGCTAGCAAAGTTGTATGTGGACAACATCATTCGATTACATGATGTCCCTCGCAGCATAGTTAGCGACCGTGATAGGCGGTTTACGTCCGGTGATTGGAGGCACATTCATCGGTCATTGGGCACAAAACTCAAGTTTAGTACAGCCTTCCATCCGCAGGCTGATGGGAAAACTGAGAGGACAAATTGTATGATGGAAGATATGGTATGAATGTGCGTTTTGGATTTCGGATAGCGTTTGGAGGATCACCTTCACATGGTAGAGTTTACCTATAACAACAGTTATCAGGCAAGTATTCAGATGGCCCCGTACGAGTCATTATATGGCAGGAAGTGCCGCACTCCATTAGCATGGGCAGAAACTGATGATATCAATCTATTGAAGGGCAAAGATGCTGATGAGGCAAATGAGTCCATACAGACCATTCGAGAGCGGTTGTTGATCGCCCAAGATCGTCAGGCGAAGTATTATAACGCCAAACACCGGAACGTGGAGTTCGCGATTGGAGATTGGGTATACTTGAAGATAAAGCCTTTCAAAGGAGTGTCGAGGGTTCAGCGCTTGAAGAAGCTGAGTCCAAGGTATTTAGAGCCATTCGAAATCACTGAACGCATCAGAAAGGTAGCTTACCGACTTGCCTTGTCTACGGAGCTGAGTGGGTTGCACGACGTCTTCCATATTTTTGTGCTGAGGAAGGCGATAGGGGAACCCTATTCTGTGTTGGAGGTCGATGTTGTGTCGGTGGATAGTGGCCTATCTACCAGGGTAAAGCCAGTTTGCATTGTCGATAATGACATACGATAGTTATAGAGAAAGGAAATCAAGATGGCGAGAGTCCGTTGGAAAATTATGGCCGCGAGGAGCTCTCTTGGGAGCTAGAAGAGGTCATGCATGAGGAATACCCCGATCTGTTTCACTCAGGTATGATGAATTTTATTTCGTTATTCATACTTTAAATTTCGGGATGAAATTTCATTAAGGTGGAGAGAATTGTAACGCCCCAAAATCACATCGCGAGGTTAAATGGGTTTGGTGTGCGGTTAACACCTTAGGCTAGGGTTTTAATATAAAAGAAACCTAAACCTAACCCCCCCCCCCCCCCCATCTCAGCTGCATTTCCCCTGCTCTCTCCCAATTTCTCTCCCTCCATCTCTCCCGATCTAGCTCTCGCTCTCTCTTTCTCACTCGATGAAATGGAAGGAGTAGAGCCCGATCGGCCGTCGCTGACGAGCCCCGCCTCCCTCTCTCCCGATCCCTCTTACTCTCTCTCTCCCATCGCCGCTGGAAGGGCCGACCCGAGCCTTCTCCTTTTCTAGGGGCAGCCCGGCCTCAGTCACTCTTTATCCTCCCTCTGTCCTGGCCACCGCCAGTAAGGGGGAAACCACCAGCTAGGGTTGATGTCGTGACCGACCTCCCTCTCCTCTTAGCCGACCAAAGAGGGTTAGGGTTGTGTTTACTCTTGCGGGAGGAGGCCGTCTGGAGTTATTGGCGGTGAGCAAGTCGTGTTGGAGCTCGAATCGGCATGTGCAAGCCGGCTCCATGCATGGACAGTCGCTGCGAAGGTCGTTCGTGACCGAGCCATGCCTCAGAAACGCGCGTCAAGGGTAACGACTTTTCTTCTTGGGTAGGTGAAGCCCTTAATTAGCATATTTGCGTGGATGCCCCTCTCCAATGACGGGTGGGTGAAGGGTACTATACGACGGGTCGATGTTTACATCCACGCTATTAATTGCATTAGCACCCGGAAGTGCGAGTATGGTTTAGGCATGATGTGTGAATCCCATCCGAGTCTGGATTGGTGATGTTCTGGGGTTCCCGAAGAAGACTCAGTGAAAGTTGAATATTTCGGAATGGGGGTCTTCCCGGGGCGGCAGTTAGTACTGGAGGTATGCTCCAGGAAACACCCTAATGTTTGTACTGTTGAAACCGAAATTCGGTCTCCTTTGAAGTTCGACCCTTGGGGAAGGGGTGGTCTCGCACCTACTTCATTCCTGCAAGCAAAACAACGGAGAAAACAAGGAGAAACCGAACCAAGGGCTCGGCGGGGAGGTCCCACCACACACCCGGAAGATCTCAGAGCGCTTCCCCTCCTTAGTCAGAAGCCGAGCTAAGGTACCCTCAGAAAGCACTTGGGAGCTGGAGAAGGAAGACACAGGAAGCATGCTTTCTGGGGTACCCCTTGGGTCCTATTTATAGTTTTTGGAATCTGATCTGCCAATAACCAAAAGAACTGACCTGAAATTACCAAAAAACCCTTGGTTGTGTCTGCCAACAGCCAAACTCCGCTGTTTTGAAGAGCTATAGGTAGACCAGCGGGGGTAGAATAGTAAAAAGTACCTCATTCATCCAGGCGAGCCTGGGAGCTTTGATCATCTCGGCAGGTCCTACTCGCCTGTTGTTGCCGAGTTCTGTAGCGAGGGCGCGAGCTGGGACTAGCTCGGCGAATGCCGAGCTCGGGGTCGGCGAATACTAATATCCGGTCGACGAATGCCGATCTCTGGTCGACTATCGCCGATCTCTGGTCGATGAATGTCGAGCTCGGTCTCGGCTCCTCTACTGCCGAGCTCGCCTACTACCTCCAGCCCGACCAGTCTGATTCCTGGCGACCTTGCTCGCCGGACACAGGGTTGTACATAATCCCCGCTCTTTTTGAGCTTGGCAAATCTCAAAAAGAAACATCCAACCCCGAGTGTGCGGCGAGCGCGGGTTGGCGAGTTGGAGGGAATCTTTGGGTGGGGTCCACCTGCGGCTATATATATGTGCACCTACCCACCTACCTGACTCTTGCCATTCCCTTTGCTCCAACCCTGCCAAGATGCCGCTTCCCAAGGAGATCCAAGAGCGCTTAGACCGGGCTCGCCATGCTTCCGCTGCTCGCGTCGCAGCCCTGACGGCAGTTCCTGCTAAAGTTCCCCAAATTGATTCTGCCGAGCTCGTCTCCAAGAGGTCGAAGTCATTCCCCCAGACGGCCGAGCCCATTTACTACGACCTGAGGTGTTGGGTACATTGGAATTTATGTACCAGATTTGAAGAAGCCTCACCCTACTCAATGATATACATCAAGGTGTATTTGATGTGCTTTGAGTTTATTTGTGCAGGTTAAGTAACTGCAGGGAAAGCATAAAAGTTTCTAAGTCCATGTGTCGACACCCAGAAGAAAAGTGTCGACACTTAAGAAGGCTTGTGTTGACACGTAAAGGAGATGTGTCGACACTTGGAGTAATTGTGTCGACACCAGGAAGGCAGAGTCGACACCAGAAGAAATTTGTCGACACATACAGGCAGTGTCGACACACAGTGAAGAATTGTCTACATAATCAGTGTCGACACTTAGAAGCAGTGTCGACACCTAGGGAAACTTTGTCGACATCAAAAGTGTCGACACCAGGAGGCTATGTCGACACTCAGCGAACTTCAACAAAGTTTAAGTACAAGTGTCGACACAAGGAGATGTGTCGACACTCAGCAAAGTTTCAACATATGAAGAATGTGTCGACACAAGGAGATGTGTCGACACTCAGCAAAGTTTCAACACATGAAGAATGTGTCGACACAAAGGAGATGTATCGACACTTAGCAAAGTTTCAACACATGAAGGAATGTGTCGACACAAAGGAGATGTGTCGACACTTAGCAAAGTCTCAACACAAGAAGATGTGTCGACACAAAGGAGTTGTGTCGACAAACAACAGAAATCAACTAAGTATTGAAGAAGTACTTGTGTCGACACATTCAACAGAAGGCTTGTGTCGACACACAGGATCAGTGTCGACATATTCTGAAGAAGCAGTGTCAAGAAGCTGTTACAACAACACAAGGAGTTGTGTCGACACCATGAAGGCTAGTGTCGACACTTAGTCTACTTGTGTCGACACTTAGTCTATTTGTGTCGACACATAAAGACTATCTGTCTCGACACTTTCAGATAGTGACAGAGATTTCAAGAAGTGACTGGATGACTTGACAGCTGACATTTCAACCGGTCAACTGCAACTGTCAGAGCCAACTGAAAGTTGTTAGAAACCGGATCAGCCGATTACCTTGGAGGAAGACTATTTAAAGACCTTTCTCCTTCAATAGAGAGTGAGAAAACAGATTGACAACAATCAATCAAGAGATCTAACAACACAAAGAAGACGTTCTACAGAAGATCTAAGAAGTTGGAGAGAGAGAGCTCCTTCTAAGAAGAACAGCTGTTGAACCAGGCTGATAAGTAAGAGTCAGATTGAGGTCTGATTCACAAGACAGCAGTTAATTGAAGATCATCTGCACAGGAGATTCAACCCAACTGTGTTCTAATTCCAGAAGCTTTGAAGAAAGCCAAGGGAGGTTGATCTCTGCAAAGTTCTTTCAAGAACTCATCAAGAAGCCAGTCAACTCATCTCTCTCTTTTAGAGTTATGGTTATATATTTTGTAAACTTTATTTTCTGTAGTATCCTGAGGGATCTGAGCTGTAAGCCTATTTTATAAAGGCTGAGGTAAGGCTTTTGTGTCTGAGTGTAGGAGATTCTATTCTCTGAGTTTAGGCCTTGATTGAAGGCTGAGGTAGGGCTGTTTAGCCTGAGTGTAGGTCTTGGTGAAGACTGAGTGGTAGTGCTTTGTGGCTGAGTTGTAGGAGTCGGGTCACTCTTAGTTGTAGGAACCTGTTTGGGGTTCTAAGTTGTAAGATTTGAGGATCTGAGGAGAAGTGGAGAAGTTAGGCCGAATCTAGTACACTACTAGATAGGTGAAGGGGGAAAGTGGATGTACCCAGACCTTGGGGAACCACTATAAAAATCTGTGTGTACTCCGTGTGTGATTATTTCTGTGATTGCTGTGTTATCTGTGCTGAATTGCTGTAGAGAATTGCAAATACAGGTCTTATAATTCAGTGTTTCTGCCTTTAAAGTTAAAAAGATTAAGTTCACATATTCACCCCCCCTCTAGTTGATTAGGCACTAGTTCTTTCAAGTGGTATCAGAGCGAGGTTACTCAAAAAGGGACTTAACAGTCTGAGTAAGATCCTGTAGGCAGAATCAGATTAATCAAGATTCAAGAAAATGGGTTCAACTGAGAATCACAAAGAGCTGGGGTCCATGAAATTGCTAATCTGTAGAAAAGAGATATTTGGCATTTGGAAAGAGAGGGTGAGACTTTTTATGGAAGCCTCTGACCCAAGAATATACATTACAGTCAAAGAAGGGCCATATGTTCCAATGAAAGTATCTGTTCTGGATGCAAATCAGAGAACTCCCAAAGACTATTCAGAAATGACTAAAGATGAAATTATTCTGGCCACTATGGACAAGAGGGCCCAGAATATTATTGTAAGTGCAATTGATGATGAAACATTTCAGAATTTAATTCACTGTAAAACTTCTAAAGAAATGTGGGACACTTTAATAGTTTACATGGAAGGGTCTGAAGAAGTAAGACAGGACAGGAAGTCCTTGTTAAATCAGGAGTATGAAAGCTTCAGACAAGGAAAGTCTGATAGCATTACTGAATGCTACAAGAAATTCTATAGGATTGTTAATGAGTTGATGTCCTATGGAAGAGAATTTAGCGACTATGATCTGAATGATAAGTTCTTAAGATCCCTGACTAAAGACTGGGACACCAAGATTTGTGCCATTAGGGAAGTGGCCAAACTAGCTGACATACCTCCTCCAAGATTGTTTGGAAAACTGTTATCTTATGAGATGCAGTTATTAGCAAGAAAGGAGGAAGAGAAGACTACTAGAGTGGAGAACTAGGAGAGATCTGTGGCCTTCAAGACTGAAGCCACTAGGAAATATAAAAGCAAGTCTCCATCTCCACCTCAAAAAGTTGTTGTAGCTGAGACAGATGAGTCAGAAAGCAAGAACTCAGACAACAGTGAAAGTGATGAGGATTTTGCTGCCTTTACAAGGCAGTTTCAAAAGTTTCTGAAGAAGAAGCAGTGGAGGTCTAAGTCATCCACTTCACAAACAAAAGATGACTACTATCAGAACAGGAAGTCATCAAGGAATGACAGAAGAAAGTCCAAGCCAAGTAAAACTACATACTCAAAGATTGTATGCTATTGTTGCAATAGACAGGGACATGTAGTGGCTGACTATCCTGAAAAGAGGAAGGAGTCAACTGATAGAAAGAAGACACAGTTTAAGGGCAAAAAGAAAAGTCCTTTGTTGCCAAGAAAGACAAAAGTTTGATTGATCAGTCATCTTCAGAAACAGATTCAGAAGCTGAAGCCTATATTGGTTTATTTGCTGAAGAAGAAGAAGATGAGTTCATGCAGCTAATGAACTCAATTTATGAGCATGAGGACATTTAGTGCAAGGGACTGATGGCCTTATCTGAAGGAGACAAAATCCAGGATCAGCCTGGACCAAGTAAGGTACAAAGTTGTTCTTCCAGTTCAATTTTTAGTACTGAGTCAGAATCAGATACATCTGCATCAAGTGATGTGGGTGGGTCTGAATCTGAAGGAGATATTCATCAGTTGATTGATGAATATAGGGACTTGTTGCAGGCCTTGAAGAAAAGCAAAACCTTAGCCAAAACTCAGGCAAAAGAGATTGCTAGTCTTAAATTGGCTGCTGCTAATTCAGACAAGTTATTTGATCAGAAACTGAATGAAATAGCCAGGCTGAAGAACATTACAGTTATTCAGATGAGAACTATTACATTTAAGAATGATCATATTAGGAATCTGGAGGTTAGACTTCAGAAGGAGAAGGATATTGTGGCTAGCTTTTCTAAACCCAAATCTGTTCTACCCTTGATAGATGAGTTTGTACCTCATAAGGGTAAGGCTGGATTAGGATTTACAAAACCTGTCTGGACTGCTAGGTCCAAGTCTAAGGGCAAAGCCCCAACACTAAACAAAAAGCCTGTTGTAGATACTTCAGCCAGGGTTGTACCTAAACAAAGGTACAACAGGTTTGAGTGATGGTGTTGTGGCAAGATAGGCCACTTTACCATAGATTGTTGGCACAATTCAAGTGTCAAGGAGAGTAGCAAACTACCTGCTAGAAGAGCTACATGTAATTTTGTTAAAATTCAATCTAACCTGCACCAAGGTCCCAAGATTTATTTGGGTTCTAAGGTTAAGTAATCTGTTTTGCAGGTGAGTCCAAGTGGCCATGCCCCTATATGGTACTTGGACATTGGATGTTCTAGGCACATGACTGGAATAAGGGGGCTGATGAAGGACTATACATCAATCAAGGATGGTCCTAAAGTTACCTTTAGTTGTTCAGAAAAAGGAATCATCAAAGGCTTTGGTAACATTTCTAGTAACCAAATTACAATTACTCAAGTGGCTTATATAAAGGGTTTGAAACATAAACTCATTAGCATAAGTCAGCTGAGTGATTTAGGATATGACATCTCATTTGTCAAGGATGGTTGTCATATCAAAAGGTCAAGTGATCAAAAGATCATTCTGACAGGATATAGGAAGAGAAATGTCTATTGTCTAGACATTATGTGTGAGAACATTGTTTCGCCTATTTGTCTTGTAGCTGATGAGAAAGTCTCACATTGTGTTAAATGGCACAAGAGGCTGGCTCATCTTAACTATAAGTCAATTGGCCAACTCTTTAGCAAAGAGTTAGTGAGGAATGGTCCTCAAGTTAAGTGTATAAATGATGGGATATGCTCAGCTTGTCAAAAAAGCAAGCAGACCAAATCCACCTTTCTTAGCCTTGAAAACAAAGATGCTGTAAGGTGTCTATACCTCTTGCATATGGATCTTTTTGGTCTTATGCCAGTTCACAGCCTAGGTAGGAAGGTCTACACATTTGTGGTAGTTGATGACTACTCAAGGTATTCCTGGGTGTTCTTCCTAAGGCAAAAATCTGAAACTCCAAGTATCTTGTATAGTTTTGTTAAACAAATTCAGAATGAATTGGATAGTACAGTGGTCAAAATCAGAAGTGACCATGGTACGGAATTTCAGTCTGAAAGTATGACAAAACTGTGTGAAGAATTTGGAATTTTTTAGGAAATTTCCTCACCAAGAACACCTCAGCAAAATGGTATTGCTGAAAGTAAAAATAGAACCTTGATAGAAGCCGGTAGAACTCTATTGAGTGACACTTCTCTCCCAGAATATTTCTGGGCTGAGGCAGTTAATACTGCATGTCATGTCATCAATATAGCTACTATCACCAAGAGCCACAAGAAGACCCCCTATGAGATTGTGAAGGGCATAAAACCAAATCTATCCTATTTCAGGATCTTTGGTTGCAAGTGCTATATCCTTAACAATGGTAAGTCTTATCTAACCAAGTTTGCTGCCAAATCACAAGAGAGAATCTTTGTTGGGGACAGCAACAACAGTAAGGCTTATAGGGTCTACAACTTGATTACTCAAGTTGTAAAAGAGTCAGTACATGTAGTTTTTGATGAAGCAAGGCTCATTAACAATGAATTGCCAAGAAGTGTTTGCAGCTCTATAGGTGTAAATGAAAATATGGACAAGCTTACCTTAACAAAAGGTCCTTCTACAAGTCAGCAAGTGGAGGATGGTGGCTGTTGTCCAGGGGGAGTACAAGATACTCCTGATGCTGAAGAAGACCAAGAGGTGCAGCTAAATGAAGAGGCTGAAGGTGTACAACCTGAAGACAGGCTGCCTCCAGCAAATAGGCACTTAAGGGATCATCCATCAAATCAAATAATTGGAGATCTCAGACAAGGGGTGAAAACAAGGAGCAAGAATCAAAGTACAGTTCTTTACTCAAGTTTCCTATCCCAAGTTGAGCCAAAGCGGTTTGAAGAAGCAATCCTAGACCCTCATTGGATTGAGGCCATGGAAGAGGAGCTGAATCAATTCAAAAGATGCAAGGTCTGGGATCTAGTTCCTATACCCAAGGACCATAACATTATTGGAACTAAGTGGATCTTTAGGAACAAGTTGGATGAGAATGGAATCATCATAAAGAATAAAGCTAGGCTGGTAGCAAAAGGCTATAGGCAGGAAGAAGGTATTGATTTTGATCAAACTTTTGCTCCAGTAGCAAGACTGGAGGCAATAAGGATGTTCCTTGCCTATGCAACATATCAAGGGTTTAAGGTATATCAAATGGATGTTAAGTCAGCTTTTCTGAATGGAAATCTGAAGGAAGAAGTCTATGTAGAGCAGCCATCAGGTTTTGTAGATTCTCTTAAACCTGATTATGTATATAGACTTAGGAAGGCTTTGTATGGGTTAAAACAAGCCCCAAGGGCTTGGTATGAAACCCTGTCTAGTTTCCTCATTGAGAATAAATTCTCAAGGGGGAAAATAGACAAGACTCTATTCCTTAGGTAATCCAGAGGAAAGATTATCTTAGTCCAAATATATGTAGATGACATAATATTTGGGTCTACAGAAAGTAGTCTTTGCAAAAAGTTTGCAAAACTAATGCAAGGACAATTTGAAATGAGCAGTATGGGGGAACTTAAGTTCTTCTTGGGTCTCCAAGTTAGACAAACTGAGGATGGTTTATCCATATGCTAGTCTACGTTCACCCTAAAATTGATAAGGAAGTATGGTATGGAATCATCCACTACCATGAAAACTCCTATGGGGTCAAGCATGTCTCTAAGCAAAGATGATGCAGGGAAACCTGTAGATGAAACTTTGTATAGAGGGATAGTTGGCTCCCTACTGTATTTGACTGCTAGTAGACCAGATATCATGTATACTACATGTGTCTGTGCTAGGTACCAAGCTTGCCCTAAAGAATCTCATTTGACAGCAGTCAAAAGAATTTTGAGATATCTTAAGGGCACTCCTTATCTAGGCCTTTGGTACCCTAGGAATGGAGATTTTGAACTGACAGGTTATTCAGATGCAGATTTTGCAGGCTGCAAGGAAGATAAAAAGAGTACCACATGAACCTGTCAATTTCTAGGTGGAAGGCTGTTGTCATGGAGTAGCAAGAAGCAGACCAGTGTGGCTATCTCCATAGCTGAGTCAGAGTATGTTGCTGCAGGAAGCTTCTGTGCACAACTACTATGGATACAACACCAGCTAGAAAATTATGGTATTCAAGTAAGTATAACACCTTTATTTTGTGATTCTACTAGTGCTATTTCTATTGCAAATAATCTTGTCTCTCATAGTAGGACTAAGCACATAGAAATTAAATACCATTTTCTAAGAGAACATGTGGAAAAAGAAGACATTTCCCTAGAGTATGTTAAGACAGATAATCAGTTAGCTGATATGTTTACTAAGCCCTTAGATGAAACCAAATTCAATAAATTTAAAATTGAATTAGGGATGATAAACTTAGAATAGTTTACAAAAATTGGATAAGTAAAATGGTGTCGACACACAGAGTTGTCTGTGTTGACACATAGAAGTGGTGTCGACATTTCATAGAAATGGTGTCGACACATCTAGGAAGTCTGTGTCGACACTTCAGAGAATTTGTGTCGACACATGCAGTGTAGGTGTCGACACATCCAAGGTGGTGTCGACACTTAGGATTTACACAGAATTAGTCTAGTAGAGTCTCGACTAAGTGTCGAGCTGAGATATATAAGTGTCGACACATATATTCTGTCGACTATACTTGTGTCGACACATAGTTGTCGAGACATTAGATGAAAGTGTCGACACTTTTCAACAGTATCGACACAATTCAAGTATGTTAACGCGCCTTTTCACCTTCAATTTCAGAAAGGTATAAATAGGTTTTCCCCATTCATTGTCGACACGCTCACTTTAGTTTCGCGACCAAAATTATGTGTTGTCGACATCTCTCTTCTCTAAATTCAAAATTTCTTCAAACCCTAATGGCGCCCAAGATGGAAGAGAACATTAATGAAGGATATGAGCTCGTGCGACATGCCTTTGATGACGCGGAAGCTGAAATCAAAGGTGTGGTAACCCTAATTGCCGAGACTGGATTAGAGTACCTTGTATCAGAACCAATCAAGATCTGGAAGAAGGATGTCCTCGAATTCTTGAGTGCAGCAACTCTTGATGAATCTGGACTCAAGATTAAGTCCAAAGTTCATGGGGCAAAGGTGAAGGTCACTCATAAGAGTCTCAGGAAGATTCTACATCTCCCAAGACCTAAAGAAGAGGAAGATGTTTCTGCTTTAAAAACAAGGGAGGCACTGACATGGTGTGGACTGGATTCAAGCTTTAAGATTGGTTCAGTCTTTAATAGGAACAGAATGAATATACAAGGGAAGTTCTTATCTGAGATAGTTGGGAAGGTGATACTGAGCAAGCCTGGTGGGCATGATAGAATACCTGCTCACATGTTCAGTTTGATGACAAGGATAATATTCAAACTTGAAACTGATTGGTCAGCAGTGATGTTTGACAAGATAAAAGAAAGTATGAAGAAACCCAATCTGGGTAGAATTCCGAGTCTATACTTAGCTGGAAGCATACCTGAAGTGATGAACCAAGCTGTAGGTTCAAAGATAAACCACATGAGAAGAATGGATGTAAGAATTTTCTCAAGGTGGGATAGAGTGCTAACCAAGGAACTGCCAACTCCAGAAAAGGAAACACCTCATAAGAAGAAGAAGAAGACAGCCATTGTGACTCAAGAATCCTCAAGTAGCTCAGAGGAGCAAGTGGTTTTCAGTTCTGATGATGGAGGAGATGACAATGTTGGACAGTCACCAGCAAGACAAGAAGATGCACAGAGGCAGGGGGAGCTACCCTCAGCTAGCCAAATTTACCTGGATCCACTCCAGGGGGAGCCTCTACATGTGGATGAGCCAACTCCATTGGAGAGTGAAAGGGCTACCCAAATCGTTGTGGAGGTAATTACTGAAGTTAATCAATTAGATTTCACTATTGAGGATGAAGTTTTGTCTGAACCATTACTTGATGTTGATCAGCAAACACATATACAACCTCAACCACAAGATGTTGTCATGGAGGACACATCTGTTGCTGATAAAATGGAAACAGATGCTCCTGAGATAAGAGATTCTTCTGAACAACCTCAACATGAGTTTACACTAGAAGAGCTGTTCCCTGACTTATTACAAACTGACATTGAGGGAGAGAAAGCAGCTGTTGAGGGGGAGCAGGTAGATCTTCAGGAGGAGCAGGTTAGGTCTCAAGAGGAGACAACAAGAAAAGAGCTTGAGGAGCAAAGGAATGCTAAGGAGCTACCAAGGACTGCGAAGGATTTACATCCTAGTCCTAAGGATAGAGTAGATATTGCTAGTACTTCTGATTTAGAGGATGAAGAGGCTGCTAGGGCCAAGAAAAGGAAGTTCCAGGTCTTCAAGAGAAGAAGCCAGAACTACAAGAAAGCACTACAGACAATTTCTCCACAGCCTGCCACAACTACTGATTATAGTTCTCTGATGGTGGCATTGCAAATAAAGCTAGATGAGCAAAGGAAGGCTTTACAAACTTATATGGATGCAGGCCATAAATCACTTCAGTTTGATCTTGCTCAAGACATAAAATCTATAAGATTTGAAGTGAATAAAAACAAAAAGGAAATGACTGACTGCTTCCATAAAGGAGGAAATGCAGTGGTCTATCTGGCTACTCATCAAGAAACAGGTTGATGACATGACAGTCAAACAAGGATATGTCCTGAAAAATCAGCTAAGAATGAATGATAATTTGACTGCTTCTCATAATGTCATTGTCACTGAAATGAAGAATCTAGCTACTGCCCAGACTGCACAAAGTGCTACTGCCAAAGCTGAGTTTAATAAGCAACTCCAAGAAAGCCTACTTGCAGTTCACACTGCTATTACAGATTCTCAAAAGATTATTACTAACAGGCTATAAAAGTTAAAACCTTTACATCTTTATATGATGATGATAATGTTACAGTGTCTGGCATCAATCCTGCATACTTTGGAGGAGAGCAAGCTGAAGTGGCTCAAGTGATATACCCTCCTGCTGATTTTGACATGATACATCAGGAGGTACAGTCTATGTATAGTCCTCCTGAGGGTAATCAGAATATCATTCTTGAGAAAGTAGTACAGCCTGTGCCAGAGGCAATCTTAAAAGATCAAGAGGCATTACTAAAAGAACAAGAGGCCCAATTATCTAAGAAAAGGTTCAGAGAGCAAGCTGAATTAATGCCAGATTTTGAGCAATGGAGCCCAACCTCTAGGAATATCATATTAACTGCTTGGAAGGCTGCTAAGGATAATTTCCTAGAGAGAGGCAAATGGTATTCTGACCAGGAATGGAAGAAACATGAGGCTAGGCAAGAGGCCATAGTACAATATAGAAGAAAGGCTAAATTAGGGAAGCTATCTCCTAATGCACAGGAGCCTAGCAAGTATTTCCCTAAGCCTTATCACTATTTTGAAAGACAGAAGATAAGGGCTGAAGAACAAAAAAAGAAAGATCTTAAAGAGAAGAAGCCTGCTGATGATAATGAAGCTCCTGTTCAAGCAAAGATTCAATCTGGAAAGGGCATTGTTATCAAGGAACCTGAGCAGCCATAGGATAGGATTTTCTTAAGTTTACAATTTATAATCATTTGCATTTAACTCTATGTAAACTTTTGATTAATGAAAATGTTTGAAGTTGTAAGAACAATGTTATATGTTCAATCCTATTACATTATTGTTCTGAGATAATTGTTTATACATGTTCTGTTTATACATGTTTAGTATTTTCCCTGTCATTTAATATTGTTATACATCATATTGAGTATTTGTTATGTATGGTGTATATCATTGACTAAGGGTTATGACTTCTCCAAATAGGGGGAGATTGTTGGGTACATTGGAATTTATGTACCAGATTTTAAGAAGCCTCACAATACTCAATGATATACATCAAGGTGTATTTGATGTGCTTTGAGTTTATTTGTGCAGGTTAAGTAATTGCAGGGAAAGCATAAAAGTTTCTAAGTCCATGTGTCGACACCCAGAAGAAAAGTGTCGACACTTAAGAAGGCTTGTGTCGACACCTAAAGGAGATGTGTCGACACTTGGTGTAGTTGTGTCGACACCAGGAAGGCAGAGTTGACACCAGAAGAAATGTGTCGACACATACAGGCAGTGTCGACACACAGTGAAGAATTGTCTACATAATCAGTGTCGACACTTAGAAGTAGTGTCGACACCCAAGGTAACTTTGTCGACATCAAAAGTGTCGACACCAGGAGGTTATGTCGACACTCAGCGAACTTCAACAAAGTTTAAGTACAAGTGTCGACACAAGGAGATGTGTCGACACTCAGCAAAGTTTCAACACATGAAGAATGTGTCGACACAAGGAGATGTGTCGACACTCAGCAAAGTTTCAACACATGAAGAATGTGTCGACACAAAGGAGATGTGTCGACACTTAGCAAAGTTTCAACACATGAAGGAATGTGTCGACACAAAGGAGATGTGTCGACACTTAGCAAAGTCTCAACACAAGAAGATGTGTCGACACAAAGGAGTTGTGTCGACACACAGCAGAAATCAACTAAGTATTGAAGAATTACTTGTGTCAACACACTCAATCAGTGTCGACACATTCAACAGAAGGCTTGTGTCGACACACAGGATCAGTGTTGACACATTCTGAAGAAGCAGTGTCGAGAAGCTGTTACAACAACACAAGGAGTTGTGTCGACACCATGAAGGCTAGTGTCGACACTTAGTCTACTTGTGTCGACACTTAGTCTATTTGTGTCGACACATAAAGACTATCTGTCTCGACACTTTCAGACAGTGACAGAGATTTCAAGAAGTGACTGGATGACTTGACAGCTGCCATTTCAACCAGTCAACTGCAACTGTCAGAGCCAACTGAAAGTTGTTAGAAACCAGATCAGCCGGTTACCTTGGAGGAAGACTATTTAAAGACCTTTCTCCTTCAATAGAGAGTGAGAAAATAGATTGACAACAATCAATCAAGAGATCTAACAACACAAAGAAGACCTTCTACAGAAGATCTAAGAAGTTGGAGAGAGAGATCCTTCTAAGAAGAACAGCTATTGAACCAGGCTGATAAGTAAGAGTCAGATTGAGGTCTGATTCACAAGACAGCAGTTGATTGAAGATCATCTGCACATGAGATTCAACCCTACTGTGTTCTAATTTAAGAAGCTTTGAAGAAAGCCAAGGGAGGTTGATCTCTGCAAAGTTCTTTCAAGAACTCATCAAGAAGCCAGTCAACTCATCTCTCTCTTTTAGAGTTGTGGTTATATATTTTGTAAACTTTATTTTCTATAGGATCCTAAGGTATCTAAGCTGTAAGCCTATTTTATAAAGGCTGAGGTAGGGCTTTTGTGCCTGAGTGTAGGAGATTCTATTCTCTGAGTGTAGGCCTTGATTGAAGGCTGAGGTAGGGCTGTTTAGCGTGAGTGTAGGTCTTGGTGAAGACTGAGTGGGTGGGCTTTGTGCCTGAGTTATAGGAGTGGGGTCACTCTGAGTTGTAGGAAGCTGTTTGGGGTTCTGAGTTGTAAGATCTGAGGATCTGAGGAGAAGTGGAGAAGTTAGGCCGAATCTAGTACACTACTAGATAGGCAAAGGGGGAAAGTAGATGTACCCAGACCTTGGGGAACCACTATAAAAATCTGTGTGTACTCTCTGTGTGATTAATTCTGTGATTGCTGTGTTATCAGTGCTGAATTGCTATAGAGAATTGCAAATACAGGTCTTATAATTCAGTGTTTCTGCCTTTAAAGTTAAAAAGATTAAGTTCACCTATTCACCCCCTCTAGGTGATTAGGCACTAGTTCTTTCATGAGGGCCACCCTGGAGCGCGAGACCGGCTCTTCTACCCGGACAATTCGTGAGAAGGATAGAGAGGTCATCGTGGTCGGCGATGACCCGGATGGCCAACCTGACGACATGGAGGGCGCCACGCCGCGAGAGCCCATACCGCGAGGCGAGGCGACTCCCACGGACTCGCGGTTCATGGCACCGGGCAACCGTCCCCAGGACCCGCCTCTTCTCTTTGGGATCCTGCCAGTGAGCTCGCAGAGGCCGAACTCGCCGGTGCGCGCCTCCTCTCCTCGGCAAACCGACGTTGTCGCGGGGGCGGGCCTGGGAACCATCCCCACCCCGGGATTCGACTCCTCTCGCCGGGGGCTCGCAGTCCAGGTCGCAGGAAGGATCTCAGGTTCATCCCTCCCCGCATCTCCTTTTAGCCGCCGAGCTCGTCAGGTCAATCTTGCTTGACTTCTTTCCCCATGAGTTTTTTCTGCGTCTCTTCTTGCTGACACTTGTCTTCACAGCTCTTCCCAACCACTCCGCTGCCGAGGAATCCTCGCGAGCAGCCCACTACTCTCCCCTCCCTTCCCCAAACTCGCTGGACTCTTACTTGGGTCCTGAGGTGGATCAAGGCGAGCTGACGAGGAGGGAGGTCAAGCTCCTCAAGAAGCTGGTGTGCGGGCTGCGCGAGGTGCAGGGGGTCAATGAGACGCTACAACTCGACTACGCGCGTCTCGCCGATGAGGTGCGAAGCGGCCAGGCTAGCGAGCTGATGTCCCCCTCCCGGCTCATGGATGAGATAGATGACAGTCTCTCGGTGGCGCAGAGGAATTCGGGAAGGATCCACGAGCTGCTCCGCGCGCGGCAGTCTGGGGAGTGGGGGTCGTGAGGCCGGGGTAGGTAAGTGAGCGGCTCCTTTGCCGAGCTGACCGGTACTCGTATCCCGATGCTCTCCTTGCTCGCGCGCCCTGATTTTTCATTCCTGAACTTTGTTTCTGTAATAAGTAGCTTTTAGAATATTCTTAGACATGTTATTCAAATAATATACTGTAATGTTTGACTTAGCCTTGGTTGGGATGCGCCGGAAGTCGGCGAGTTGGGGTGGCGAGCTGGGACGGTGAAATGAGTTGATTGGACGGCCTGCCCCAGATTTCTTTTCCTATAAATAGCCCCCCCCCCTCACCTACCCCGTACTGTGCCTTTATTGCTTTCTTTCCCTCTCTCTGTGCTTCTTTCTCTTCCTGCTCGCGCTTCGCTCGTTCCTCTGCGATCATGGGCAAGACCAATCCAGATGCCGACGGCCACTCCAAGTGCGCGCAACACTTCACAGATTATTGCTTCTTTGAGGGGCACAATAGCGAGGAGGAGCTCGCAGAGTTCAAGGCCGAGTATGTGCTGCCGGGTTTTGAGGTGCGCGGGCCGAGGCAGGGCGAGGCCATCAACACCTTTTACGGGGACGAGCTCGCCTTACCCATCTCGCACTTCGAGGTGGGGTTGCGCCTTCCTCTCTGGCCGGAGATCCGGCAGATCCTGAAGTACTACATAGTCGTGCCCGCGCAGCTAAATTCCAACGCCATCGCGATGATGGTGGCGTTTACGAGCTACCTCCGGCGGGAGAGGATTGAGTTCAACCTGACAGTGTTAAGGAAGCTCTTCTCCTACAAGGAGACGTCGGATGGGGTCGCCTACTTCGGCGGCTCGCTGATCAAGGTTCGCGAGATTGCGAACAAGCACCAAACCTGGATGACCAAGATCGCCTTCATCAACGGCGATCTCGGCAACATCCCATACTCACCCCAGCAGAAGGGCGAGGAGGTCTACCGCCCCCCTGCCGTGTCCGGCAACGATGCCGAGCTCCACAAGTACTTCCTCCACAAAGACTTCGAGGTCGCCTTCCTGCGGAGGGGCCTCGACGCGCTTCCCCCTGTTCTACCCGGCGAAGGTATTGTTCTCTCCTCATCTTGCCGAGCTCGCCCGATTGTCGAGCTCGTCATATCGTTGCTGAATCTCTTCTAATTTGTTCCCAAGTACTTTCTTGCAGGGGAGCGGATAATTCCTATGAACCCGCCGTTTGTGGATCTGGGATCGCACCCGGACCCCTTTGCCCGCGAGAAGGCGGCAGCGGCAGCCTTCCGAGATGAGGCGGCCCTCTCCCATCCCTCTTCCAGCAAGAGGTGACCTGAGGACGCGGGGTCGAACCCGCCACACTGCCAGCGACCACTAAAGAAGATGCGGAGAGACCTAATGGCTCCGCGGGGGAAACAACAACAACATCAACAGCCCAACCCCAAATACATCAGGTCGTCGGAGACCCCTCCCGACGCGTCACCGGAGGGCCCGCTGAAGGAGATTACCAGCAAGGGCCTGAAGGGTGGCGAGGGCCCCTCTTCCACGGCGGAGATCTCCCCTCCTCCATCAGCGAAGAGGGCGGCCCGCAAGCGCGCGACGTCGAAGCAACACCCCCTCTTCAGCTTCGGTGGGCGGTGGAAGGACTCGGCGGACGAGCCCATGCTGTAGTGGGATGAGCTCGCTCATCGAGTCTCCATCTCCACCCTGCACCCCTCCTAGCATGACCGCGAGCCCGCCATCGGCCATGTCTATGCCATCAGCTTCGGCCTTTATGGCCGCAAGGATGCCAAGGCCTACAAGAACATGACCCTCCAGCAGCTCGACCACGAGGGTCTGCAGGCCCATCTCCGGACACTGGAGCTCCACCACATGCTGGCCTGCCGCAGCTTTGCCCTCAGCAACCAACTCCAAAAGTCTGAGCAAGCTCGCGACGTCGCCAAGGATAAGGTCGCTGACCAGGCGAGGCAGCTCGACATCGCGGAGGGTCTACTCGCCGAAGCCGCCGACGGGCTGGTAAGTGTCAAACACTACTCTTCTTTTTTTACTTAGAAAATTTTATGCTGCTGCTAACTGGACGTTCTCTTTACCAGGATGCCAAGGCCGCGGAGGAGCTTCAGGCTCACAATGCCGAGCAGGGGGAGGATATCAGCCAGCTGCGCGCACACCTCGCCGAGCTGGAGGGCGCGAACACGAAGCTAAAGGAGGAGAATCAACACCTCCTCCGTGAGGTCCGTTGCTAGGCGGAGATCTTCTTCCCGCCCACGACATCGACCCTACCCTCCCCTACAAGAGCCCGCGGATCTTTGGCGAGGCCAACCTCGCCGAGAGACTGCGGATCAACTCCATCCAAGCTACCGAGTGCACCCTCCAAATGATGAAGGACTCGGGGGGTGCTGGTGGAGGGATGCGAGGGGATCTCGTCCCGGGACCTGATGCCGAGCCTGTTCTCGGCAACGCCGCCCAGCGAGAAGGAAGACAGCTTGGATGCGATGTTCGAGAAGAGCTTCCGGGAACAGTCAGGTCAGTCCGGCGGGGGGGGGGGGGGGGGGGCAAGGCCTGAACTTGTACATCCTCTTTTTCTTGTTTACTCGCCAAGGCGAGCCCCTGTAATTATTTTTGTACACTTACTTAATGGTAGAAAGTTTTTGGTCATACCCGTGCCACTTTTCTTTCCTTTTTTCTTTGTACTTTGTTTGTTATGCTCTGTATATCCGCGAGTGCTTCCCCATGCGACCTCACATAGACAGGTTCCGCGAGTACGGTAGTCATGTGTACGCGTCCGCGAGCGAATATGTTTTGGGTGCTTGCCGAGCTCCAGGCGATTCGGGAGCGGACTGCTCTCTGTCGTTGCCACATCACCTTAACTCGCCCGCGAGCCATCCAGGTTGAACTCAGAAAGAAGAAAAAATCTTCTAAGTAAAACAGGCAAAAGGGGTGAAGTGCCCTGGCCTGGCTCGCCTTCCTTCAGCGAGACCCGGGCTTGCCACCTCTTTGCCGATGTCGAGCTGGGGTTGGCGAGTCCAAACTCACCTGTGCAGAATCCTCTTGCTGATGCCGAGCTGGGTTAGGCGAGTCCGAGCTCGCCTATACAGAACCACTTTCCCCTTGCTCCTTGGCACTTGAAACTTCTTGATCTCTTCCTGGCAATCACAAGGCCGATACCATCGAGTGACTTCCAGCCCTGCCAGTTAGGTGAGAGCCTGACAGCGGGATCTGCTCGAGGCCAAGGATGACACCGAGTGACTTCCTGCCCTGCCAGCTAGGTGAGAGCCTGACAACGAGATCTGCTCGGGGTCCATTATCAATACCATCGAGTGACTTCCTGCCTTGCCAGCTAGGTGAGAGCCTGACAGCGGGATCTGCTCGAGGCCAAGGATGACACTGAGTGACTTCCTGCCTTGCCAGCTAGGTGAGAGCCTGGCAGCGGGATCTGTTCGGGGTCCATTATCAATACCATCGAGTGACTTCCTGCCCTGCCAGCTAGGTGAGAGCCTGATAGCGGGATCTGCTCGAGGCCAAGGATGACACCGAGTGACTTCCTACCCAGCCAGCTAGGTGAGAGCCTGACAGCAGGATCTACTCGGGGTCCATTATCAGTACCATCGAGTGACTTCCTGCCCTGCCAGCTAGGTGAGAGCATGACAGCGGGATCTGCTCGAGGCCAGGGATGACACCGAGTGACTTCCTGCCCTGCCAGCTAGGTGAGAGCCTAGCAGCGGGATCTGCTTGGGGTCCATTATCAATACCATCGAGTGACTTCCTGCCCCGCCAGCTAGGTGAGAGCCTAACAGCAGGATCTGCTTGAGGCCATGGATGACACCGAGTGACTTCCTGCCCTGCCAGCTTGGTGAGAGCCTGGCAGCGGGATCTCCTCGGGGTCCATTATCAATACCATCGAGTGACTTCCTGCCTTGCCAGCTAGGTGAGAGCCTGATAGCGGGATCTGCTCGAGGCCAAGGATGACACCGAGTGACTTCCTGCCCTGCTAGCTAGGTGAGAGCCTGGCAGTGGGATCTGCTCGGGGTCCATTATCAATACCATCGAGTGACTTCCTGCCCTACCAGCTAGGTGAGAGCCTGACAGCGGGATCTGCTCGAGGCCAAACACATTCCATTTCTCCATGCAAGCTAGCTGTAACAGCACTTGAAGTGTTAAAGAATTTTATTATCATCGAGATATCACTTACATGTTTCAGGGGAAAAACGTTTTAAGTCGTCACCACTCCAGGTGAGACTCAGGGTCTCGCACTCTACATTTTGGAGTCGATAACCTCCCGATTTTAAAGCCTCTTTTACAATGAACGGTCCCTCCCAGCTGGGGTTGAGCTTCCCTACGGATGCTGACCTCCCTGCTGCATCTACCTTCTTCAGCACCAAATCCCCTTCCATAAACTGTTTGACCCTGACATGCTTGTCAAAGTACTTGGCCATTCTTATTTTCACCTCCTCCTGTCGGATAGCGGAAAGGTCCCTCAACTCTTCCACCATGTCAAGGGAGAGCCTCAGCTCCTCCTCGTTTTCCACTTGCCATTCCTCTCGGCCTTCTTTGGCTGCGACGACTCGAGGTGTTTGGACTTCAAATTCCACGGGGAGCACTGCCTCGCACCCATGACAGAGCTTGAAGGGGGTCTCTCCAGTAGCCGTGTTGGGGGTGGTTCTTAGTGCCCAAAGAACCGAGGGAAGCTGCTCCACCCAGCTCCCCTTCAAATTCTCCACCTTCTTCTTGAGGAGGTTGATGATGATCTTGTTCGCGACCTCCATCTGCCCGTTGCTCCTGGGGTGATGGACCGAGGCAAACCTGAGGTCGATTCCAAGCTGCTTGCAAAAACCAGTGAACTCGGCGCTGGCGAACTGGGGCCCGTTTTCCGTGACGATGGCCTGGGGCAGCCCATGGCGTCAGATGATCTCCTCCCAAACAAAGTTCCTGATAATATGGGAAGTCACCTTGGCCAGCTCCCTCACCTCCAACCACTTGGAGAAGTAGTCGATCATTACCAGGAGGAACTTCCTTTGACCACTGGCCTAGGGGAATGGCCCAACCAAATCCATTCCCCAAATTGCGAAGGGCCAGGGGGCTGTGATACTTTTGAGTCGCTGGGCCGGCTGTAGCTGGAGGGGGGCAAACAGCTGGCACTTATGGCATCTTCTTGCGAATTCCGTGGCATCTTGGCTTAGGGTGGGCCAGAAGTACCCCTGCCTGACTATTCTTCCTTCTAGGATCCGACTCCCGGAGTGGCTCCCACACTCTCTAGAGTGGACTTCCTCCAAGATCCTCTGTGCCTCCTCCTCGGCCACGCAACGGGCCAATATCCCCGAGAGTGTCTTCTTGTACAGCTGCCCGTCCTGGAGGAGGTAGTATGCCAACTTATGCCTTAGCCTCTTCTTATCTTCCCCCTCCGGATATTCTCATGTGGAAAGGAAAGCCACAACTGGGTTCATCGATGAAGCCTGTTAATCAATCTGCATGAGCTCCCCCTCTTCGATGGAGGGGCGGAATAGGTTGGTGATGGTACCCCCCACCTGGGGACCATACTTTGATAGTTGGTCGACCTGTTCATTTTCTTCCCGGGGCACGTGTCGGATGGAGAAGGTTTGGAAAGTGCCTATGACCCCCTTCACTTTGGCTAAGTATAATCGCAGGGTGGGCTCCCTTGCCTCAAACTCTCCGTTGATCTGCGAAGCTACCACCATGGAATCGGTGAGGACCTCCACGTCCAACACCCACAGCTCCCTGGCCAGACGCAGCCCTGCTATCACGACTTCATACTCGGCTTGATTGTTGGTGATGGGAAAGTGCACCACCACCGTCTGCTCAATTCGAGTCCCCTAAGGGCTCTCCAGGATCACCCCCACTCCTAGGGAATGCCTCCCTGAGGCGCCGTCTACCTTCACCTTCCAAGGAGTCGGACGGGTGAGTTCTTCCTCTGTTACCTCGATCACATAGTCAGCCAAGAAGTCGGTCATCACTTGAGCTTTGATCGAGAGCCGCGGAACGAAAGAAATGTCAAACTCACTCAACTCTACCGACCACTAGGCTAGCCTGCCTGAATGCTCCACCCCCTCAAAGATGTTGCGGAGGGGATGGTCAGTCACAACTCGGATTGATTGTGCCTGGAAATAGGTCAGCAGCCTTCGGGATGAGATAACCAGGGTGAAGGCCAACTTTTCCAAAATCGGGTATCGGAGCTCGGCCTTCCTCAGGACCCGACTCACATAATAAATAGGGAGCTGCTTCTTCCCCTCTTCACGAACTAGGACGGAGCTCAAGGCCTCTACCCCGACCCCGAGATATATAAACAGGTCCTCCCCCTCCTTCGGCCCTCGGAGTAGCGGAGCCTGAGTCAACTGCACTTTTAGGGCCTGGAATGCCTTCTCGCACTCCTTGGTCCATTCGACCTTTCGACCTCCCCTCAGTGTTTTGAAAAAGGGGGAGCACTTTTCTCCTGCCCGGGAGAGGAACCTACTCAGCCCTGCTAGCTTCCCCGTCAGCCGTTGGACCTCCTTAGCATTCCGTGGCGACCCCAGCTCCAAGATAGCCTTGACCTTATCAGTATTCGGCTCGACCCCCGCGGGGGTGAGGTGGTGCCCCAAGAACTTTCCCCTGCTAGCCCCGAAGACACACTTTAGGGGATTCAACCGCATTTTGTATTTACGCAGGGTGGCAAAGGTCTCCTCCAGGTCCCGGAGGTGGGAGTCCACATCCCGACTTTTGATCATGAGGTCATCCACGTACACCTCCAAATTCCTCCCCTTCTGCTCCTTGAAGACCCTATCCATCATTTTCTGGTAGGTGGCCCCTGCATTCTTCAGCCCGAAGGGCATCATCTTATAACAATAACATCCATCCCCTGTGATGAACGAGATATCCTTGATGTCTGGGGGGTGCATCCTGATTTGATGATAACCTGAAAAAGCATCTAGAAAACTCATTACAGAAAAACCGACGGCTGAGTCAACCACCGCGTCGATTCGAGGCAAAGGATAATAGTCCTTAGGACAAGCTTTATTAAGTAAAGAAAAATCGATACACATCCTCCAACGGTCGTCTCCCTTTTTGACCATGATCACATTGGAGACCCAGCCGGGGTATTGGATCTCGGACACGAAGCCAGCCTTTAGGAGCTTTGCCACCTCCTCCCTGATGGGTTCTGCCAGCTTGTCCGCAGTGGACCTCTTCTTCTGTTGAACGGGGCATGTTCCCGGGTCCAGGTTGAGGCGGTGGCAGGCCATATCCGCGTCAACCCCCGGCATCTCCGCGGCATTCGAAGCGAAGATGTCCACGTTCTTCTGGATGCACTCCAGCATCCTTCCTTGGTCCTCCGGGGTCAGCCCCTCGCTGACGCGGATCTTCTCCATTCTGCCTCCACGGGTGAGCACCTCCAGCTCCACCACTTCTTCCGCAGCCTCTAGCCTGGACTGCTTCCCCCATTCCTCAACATCTCTCCCCTCTGGAATGGGGGCCTCTACTTCCATCTCCTCCTCCACGGCCATCACTTCGGCCAGCTCCTCCCAATCTCCTCCTACCACCTCCGCCTCTGCGCAGTTCCCCATCTCCAGCTCCTCCCTTCTTCCTTCTTGCTAATCTTCCTCCATCCTCCGCCCCATCTCCTCGGCTCCCTCCAGCCAAGAGATGGTGTTCACCGCAGTGACGTAGCACTCCCGCGCCACCTTTGGGTCCCCCCTGACCCTGATCTGGATCCCCTCAGCATTGAACTTCAAGCACTGATGGAATGATGAGGGGACGCAGCAGAAGGCGCTGATAAGGGGCCTCCCGAAGATGGAGTTGTAGCTGCTGGGGGCGTCCACAATGACAAACCTGCAGTTTCTGGACTACCCCCCAAGGTAACATGGAGGCCTACTCCTCCCTCCACTTCCTTCCTCTCTCCTAAAAACCCGAACAAGGGTCCATCCGAGGCCAGCACCCTCTTTGCCTCCACCTTCATCGCGTCAAATGCCTTTTGGAAGACGACGTTGACGGAACTCCCGTTGTCCACGAGGATCTGAGAGATGGTAAAATTCTCGATGGCTGCCTTGATGAACAGCGCATCACAGAACGGATCCTCGTGATCTGGCATATCGCTTCTGGAGAAGGTGATCCTCTTCTCTGGGGGCGGGGTCTAGGATGTGGAAGCGACGCTTCGCCGGTATATGGTGTGGAGGCTCGTCTTGCGAGAAGCCTCGACCCCCACGCCCCCGTGGATCACTCTGATCCATCCTCGGGTTCCAACGTCCACCTGGTCTTCGCAAAGATCCTCCTCCGCCCGAGGCAGGACCTCCTCAATCCTCACTTCTTGCCGCCCCTGCTGTTGTTGTTGCTGCTCCCTATTCCCTCTCATCTCAAGGAACACCGGGCAGGTGGCTGTGGCATGCCCTTCTTCCTGATGGAAGTCGCAATAGGGCAGCTCCACCCTAACCTCTCTTCTCCTCCTCCTTACTATCCTCCTCCTCGCCCCCAAGGCTTTGGCCATAGCCTCTTCCTGGTCGGGGAGCCAGGGCCTCTAGGCTTGCCTCCAGCCCGGGAGGTGGAATTGATCTTGCCCCCCTTGATAGCAATCCCTTCCATAGTATCCTCTCTATGGCCCTTGCCCTTGCCACTCAGGTCTCAAACCCAGTCGACGGTCGGGCTCCTGGCGCCCCCACCTCGGCTGCTGCTGCCCCTGGAGCTGCCTCTGCTCCCTCTGCCGGGGCTCTCCTCTCCTCTCCTCCTGTCCTCTTCCTCCTCTCGACTCCTTCTACTCCTCCGTGGCCCACCAGGCCAGCTTCCTTGCGAATTCCGGGTTTGATGCCTCCCCGTCAACTTCCCTCGCCGCCCACTCCATTAGCTTCTCGTAGGAGAGGGGGGAACTCTCTTCAGCTCCATCCTAAAGAACCCACGCTGCAGGCCTAGGGTGAAGGCCATCATCAAGCTGTGGCCCGACATCTCCTGGACCTGAGTAACCTCCTCCTGGAACCGATCCACATAGCTTCCCAACGTCTCACTCACCCCCTGCTTGATGTGGAACAGGGACTCTGACTCCTTCATCTTCTTCGAGGTAGTGAACCTCAGCATGAACCCCCGACGCAGGTCCTCAAAGAAGTATATGGAGCTGGCCGGTAGTTGATGGAACCACTCCCTTGCTTTCTCCCTGAGGGTGATAACAAAAAGCCGACACTTGAACCCGTCCGACTTCTGTCAGATGGAGACCACATCCTCGAACCATTGAACATGCTGGACAGGGTCTCCCTTCCCGGTGTAGTAGGACATCTCGGGTTCCCTGAACCCATCTAGAACTGGAGCTGAAGAGACCAGCTCGCTGAAAGGGCTTCCTCCCCCCGCTGGGCGAGTTGGCGAGTCTCGCGAGCACAGCTCGCCAAACTGGCCTCGGCCTGCCGAGCCAGGGAAGAGCACACGCCCGGGGAGCTCGCACCCACGGCCTTCCTCGGCCACTTCCTTCCCAGCTCGCCTGCCGGGAGCGTCCTCACCCAAGGAGGGGGCGGCCGCGATCTAGACTTCCGGAGTCGAGCACACGGCCCGCGTGCCGAGTGCGAACTTGATAAGAGTCAGCACCTCATTCCTGAAATCTTCAAACATCCCCACCGTGGCGAGAGGTGGGGGGGGGGCGGCGAGTTCGGCCTGTCAGATCCCTGTCCTCCCGTCATCGAGCTCGCTGAAGCTTTTCTCTACTGACCACTCTCCACGCTCACCGCACCAAAATGTTGAAACCAAAATTCGGTCTCCTGTGGAGTTCGACCCTTGGGGAAGGGGTGGTCTCGCACCTACTTCACTCCTGCAAGAAAAACAACGGAGAAAACAAGGAGAAACCGACCCAAGGGCTCGGCGGGGAGGTCCCACCACATAGCCGGAAGATCTCAGAGCGCTTCCCCTCCTTAGCCAGAAGCCGAGCTAAGGTACCCTCAGAAAGCACTTGTGAGCTTGAGCAGGAAGACACGGGAAGCATGTTTTTTGGGGTACCCCTTGGGTCCTATTTATAGTTTTTGGAATCTGATCTGCCAATAACTAAAAGAACTGACCTGAAATTACCCGAAAACCCTTAGTTGGGTCTGCAAACAGCCAAACTCCGCTGTTTTGAAGAGCTATAGGCAGACCAGCGGGGGAAGAACAGTAAAAAGTACCTCATTCATCCAGGCGAGCCTGGGAGCTTTGATCATCTCGGCAGGTCATACTCGCATGTTGTTGTCGAGTTCTGTAGCGAGGGTGTGAGCTGGGACTAGCTCGGCGAATGACGAGCTCGGGGTCGGCGAATACTGATCTCCGGTCGACGAATGTCGATCTCTGGTCGACGATCGCCAAACTCTGGTTGACGAATGCCGAGCTCGGGCTCGGCTCCTCTACTGCCGAGCTCGCCTACTGCCTCCAGCCCGACCAGTCTGATTCCTAGCGAACTTGCTCGCCGGACACGGGGTTGTACATACATGAAGTCATTAGGTCGTCGACATTAACTCCTGGGGAGTTTTGTCGTGTTTGTGCGAAGCCCGTATCTCGAAGACCGTAGGGCTAGTATGTGGAGTTGTGTGCCTTGAGTGCGCAACTCATGTGGCCGCGAGTGCCGCCCTTGTTACATAACAATCAGTCATGTATGCGATAACAGGCAAGGGGAGGTTGACCCGCGTCCTGCGTTTGGGTACGACGATTTGAGCAACGGGCTTGACTGAACTGTACCTGCACTATGTGGTGTAGTTCGACTACCTAAGGAAATTGGTGTGTTGCTACAAGCATAGGAGAGTGCCGAGGACCTCGAGTCACGACTAGCGAATGCTCAATGTGTTGCCATTCAGTCAGGACTGAGGAAGGTGGTGGGACCCGGGGAAGTCTGGTACACCGTTAAGGTGCCCTGAGTGCATGAGATGTTGGGTCAATCGCGCCAATGTTTGTGATGATTGGTGCTTAAATGACACATTCTAGCTTTATGTAATTATGCTAATCCGCTTGCAGTGATGAAGCACCGCCACCCCGAGAAAGGGGTGGGCTCGTTATAATTTGGCCAGCCCTTGCTGACCGTTGCTTTGTTTGTCACTGCTTGGTGAAATGTTTGCTTGCAGGTGCTGCGGAGCCAAGCGGAAAATAGCGCGCTGAAGCCCTTCTTGCTGAGCTGGCCCTTGAAGGACCAAACTTTTATTTAGTTTTTCTCATGTGTTGACGACCTGCGTGTCGATGTAGGCAAACTATTTTTATTCTGTTAAACATTTTTGATGTAAGGCCTTATGGCCAAATCTGTGGTTGTTGTATTTCATTTCTATTGTGGTTAGTGGATATTCTCCTCTGAGTGTGGTTTTTATGAAACTCCTTTTATTCTTCCGCTAGAATGCAACTTTGTGTTAGGATTGTGTTTTCAAAATCTTTAATGGTTTTTGGTTTCATTTAGTAACTCTTCCGTCTGTCCGTTTCATATGACGTGGGGCCCTTGCCGGACCTTCTGTTATATTATTCATGACGGATGGGGGGGGGGGTGTTATAAAGCATTTAAATAGGATTGGGCTCCACTCTTTTCCCCTCCTTCACATGTAGGTTTTTTTTGAATCCTCGTTTTTCTTCCCTGCGCCAATCCCTGTGTTTTCTTCCCCGGCGCAGCTTCCCTCATCTTCGTCGATCCTTCAGGCCTCTCCCCACCTTGCAGATCTTTCCCTGCTCGTCCTCAGGCAGGTGTAACGGGTTTTAATTTAGGGCAGTGACGCAGAAGCAGTGGCGTCATGCCGACATCCCACTGCGATCTTTTTCTCTGGTATGCCGAACTTTTTTGTATGCTGCATTTTCTTCCATACTCATGATTCTTCCATAATAATGTATTGTATATTGTTTTTTTCGAGAGAGTTTCAGCATCAAAGGCTATTGCTTGTTGGATACTGATATCCTATTTTTTGTATGTTGAAATCCATGAATCCGGCCGAAATGACTATAGTACAAGCCGAAAACCGTAATAACATTTCACCGCAATGCCAACCTAGGTTGTAAGTGTTTTCCTTTTTCTTTGGCATGCCAAACTTTTTTATATGCTGCATTTTCTTCCAAACTCATGATTCTTGCATAATAATGTCTGGTAAAATTGTTTTTTCGAGAGGGTTTCAACATCAACAACTATTACTTGTTGGATGCTGAAATCATTTTTATGTTGATATCCATTAATCCGGCTGGAATGACTGTAGTACAGGCCGGAAACCCTACTAACATTGCACATTTCGTTTAACACACATAATCTTAGTATCTAGCCAAATATAGGACAACTTTATACGAAATTTTGCATTTTTTGGATGTTGAAATTAGTGTTGATTTATTACACGTCTCTACCAATCCTAACCACCATGTTTGGGTTTTTTGTTGTTATTATGCTTGTGTAGTTGTCACAGAATGATTCCATTTATGAACTCATTGTGGCTGAACAAATGTCTTTTAACAATACATTAACCTAGTTTGCATTGTCAATACATTAACTTAGCATATGCGCCACACCAAATGTTAGTTATTTCCAAACAGATGCCTGTAATATTTATGGTTTTATTCTTTTTACTCATTGCGTCTGAACTCAACTCTTTATATGCTGATGATATGTAGATTATGTGAGATTTTAGAATCTGAAGGAAGTGTCATATCAACTTTCAAGAAGCATGTCGAGCCCATCTTGGACTTGTTGTCTGTAACACCCCTGTTTTTCCCCTCTTGAGGCTCTGGGAACTACCACGCGGCGGTAGGTAGCTACCGTCCGGCGATATACCCTTTTCGTCGAGACGAAGCGTCGTGATGGATTGTTGAGACATATCGTCGAGATGAAAGCATTGAGAGGATACCGCGTGGCGGTATTTCTACCGTTGGCGGTAGTGGGGGGTTCTGAAGTGGCTATCTTGTCTATGAGCTACAGCAGCGCGGTAGGTAGTTACCGCTCGGCAGTAGCAGGCAGAAGCAGTTCCGTAATTGCAGATTATTGGCCGTCTGATCTTCTTAGGATTCAATCCTATGGCCCAAGATCCTCCTTACTTGAGCCTTAAGTAGGGTTGAGCGGTTCATCTTCCCCATATTTCTCATCTTCTAGGGTTTTGAGAGAGAGTTTGGAGGAGGGATAAGAAGAGCATCTTCCGCCATTGACGAAGCTTCAGAGCTCCGTTCGTCGATGTGATGCCAGATTCGCGGAGAGGGCTTAAAGGCGCACACTTTCATCCATTCAAATCAAGATCTCTATAGCTAGGAAGAGGAGTCGTAAGGTAAAGACATTTCTCCTCACGGTTTTCTAGGATGCGTGCATGGCATCCGTTGCATTTTTGCATTATTTCAAGCATTTCGGCACCGGATCTCTCAAATGAGAGAGTTTCGAGTCGCCATAGTTTAAGAGAGCCACCAGGTCGATTGAGTCCATCCCCGGCATGCTGTTGCACTAGAAATTTGCTCCATTAGTGGATAAAGCATTGTGGGTGAAGCTGTAATCGCGACCGGTTGTCGGATGCGGTGATGTTGCATGACGAGCACTAGGGATTTTGCTAGAAATCTGATTACGGTGAAGACGCCGTTTGTGATGCCCTCTGTTTCATGTGAGATCGAATGGTGATTTAGGGTGGAATTATTGTGGTTATTGAATGGTATGTGAAGTCTTGACTTGTCTCTGCGGTTGGGTGGAAAGCTCGTGATGTTGCAAGTCATGTGTGGAGAGTGTCCCGACAAGACAAGTCCCCCTCTGTGAAACTAACGAGAACGTCAAGTGTTTGGACAAGCCCGGGAGATGAAGCCCACGAGCGGGCAGGGTCAAACAAAGGTTCTTAGCATCAGTTTGTTTGTATGATGGAACTGACGTTTGAGTCAGACCTTGCATGCAAGCTCGGGTTTTGAGACCGATGAGTGGGTGAGGCCAAGGTAAGAGTTCCGTGTTGTGGCTTGAAGGTCATTAGGGGAAATTAGAAGTACCCGTATGGATGATTGCAAAATGATATGCATGATGTTGTGTAAGATTCATTCACACTATAGGGTGCCTTGGGTGACACTCAGGTTTGCATACATGCTGTATTGTAGGCCTCTTTTATTTAAATGCTCAACTTAGAAACGTGCTTAATGTGTGAGACATCCAAACATGTTGATTCATGTTTATTCATGTTTATTCTTGTTTAATGGAATATGCATAGGAAGTGCTGACTAGCAGTGTGATGGAGTTCCCCGGAGTTCTCTAGGGATCACCGGGAGATGTGTTTTTTTTGTTTTACTAGAATGGCACAACACTTGTGCATGCAACGAAAAAAGGGAACAACAAGACCCAAAAGAGTTCAGATCATGTAATAAACATTAATCAAGAAGTAAAACGTCTATGAATAAATTTATTCCTTTGAGGGATTGAGTCAATACTCAACCAAGGTACTTCGATGAAGTCCAACGAATGGCAAAAGCTGGAGTCCGAGAGCAGAATAATGTCCGCGCCTCTATGGATATCCACACGAGCACGGAGAACCCTAGACTCTTGTCGCACAAGATCTAGGTCGGAACTAGGTTTGCCCTCAATGTCTCCATGGACTACTAGATCCGTTCAAGGAGAGGAGACGACGATGAATCTGACACGCAAGAGACCATTTCCGGCGACGGTGGACGACCGACGACTGCGAGCGGCTTTCGCGACTTAGCGGAACAGTTCCATCATCGGTAAGAGAGGCTGTCGCTCGATTAGGTCGTGAATGAACAGTTACTTGTCGGTTCAACAGTACATATCCTATATATACGTTTAACCGAACCAATCAATGCCATCAAACCCGCCGAACCAGACTTAAAAGAAATAAATTGGTCGAAAAAGAATTCGTCGAGTATCACATTTATTTTATATTCATCGAGTTAACACGTGAATATTCGACAAAACGACACAGGGCAAATCGTTCGTGTATCAAGGAGATATACGAAGAATCAAGATCTAACTCATCGAATCTTTCATGATAATACTCGATGAATCCAAGATAGAAGCGTTGAGATGCCTCGACGAAGCATTGAGTTGTCTCGACGATACTCGACGAATCTAATATGGAGGCATGTGGATATCACGATGATACTCGACGAATCTGGACCATTCGTTGAAACCTCTCATCCATACTCGACAAATTTCCCTTAGCTTTCTACCAATAACTCACCTGATGACTCATATTCATAATACAGGTCCCAGAATGAAATTCCTCCACATCTAGAACGTCATAGGCTTGGTACTTCATTCATATCACATATGAGCAATGCCAACACAAACCTTTCCAACTTATCCAAAGCTCTTATATGCGACCTAATAGACTCATACTGTGTTGGCAATGAGACTACATGCTTGATCACTTATAGATCACCATGGTAGTACGAACAGTCTCCCACTTGATCTTGAAAGTATCAAACAAAAGCTTCACAAACAATGAGCGACATCTAGCAATGCATCATTGCTCTCCAAGCAATAAGAGTTTAGAACTCAAAATCCATTGTGACTAATATATCAGTGTTGTCATGTCCCTTCGTCCCTTACATCTGTATAGAACTAGAGGTATAGACCATGTCACCCTCATAATCGTTTAATCCTAGTTTCCTGATCTAGAATGGACTTTTAGAAATTTAGTGAACTCAATATTATATATTGACTCAACCAAGCATGGCCATGCATTTTTCAGTCCCATTCCATTAAGGGGCCCAAGGATGCAACTCATGTCATATAGGAGGACAAATCCCATCTCTTCTCACACGCAAACACCCAAATGATTTATAACGTACCCAATAATCTCCATTATCATCCAACTTTCTCAAGACTGGACTTTTGATAGCATCAAAGCACGCTCTTCTTCACTCGATGAATATTGTGACTTCAGGTCAAAGGACCACAAACACCATTGCCACTTGAGCCATACTTGTGGAACATTCATATAATAATCCACAGAGTATTCTCATGGTGGGTATGTCCAGTATAACTTGTTCACTAATAAGTGCCCATGTGATGACTTAATATCACAATATCATGACCCATGAGAACCAGTCATCAGTCAACGCACATGCCTGTCTCAATGAGTCATCATCGCCCTTAGCTTCTATGATGATACTCGACCAGGGACCATTTAAGAACGAAGCTTCTAAAACATAAGCTCTCACATTCAAGTCACCACTAAACTCCTATGGAAGCAAACATTCTAAGAGCAATTATTATGTTAAATTACTCTATCACAATAGAAATAAATTTACAAAACAGAAGAACTTGTCAAAATATATAAATTAAATGTTTACAGTACTATATTCATCAAATGAATTATTACAACCAACAAACATACAATCCACATGACTCACACTAGGGCTGATCATTAAGGTATCGTATACCCATAGATCTAACAGGACCGTCATGCTTTTTCTGCGCTAGAGGCTTTGTTAGTGGATCCGTAATATTTCTTCAGTCGACACTCTCCTAATGCTCGCATCTCCTCGATCGACAATATCTCAAATAAGATGAAACCGTTGAAGTATGTGCTTGGAGCGCTGATGAGATCTAGGTTCCGCAGCAAGTGTAATTGCGCCATTATTGTCATAGTAGAGATCTACGAGACGAACAGTGCTAGGAACTACATCTAACTAGCCGATGAATTTCTTAATCCATAAAGCCTCCTTCGCTGCATTTGCAACAAAGATATACTCGGCCACAGTTATAGAATCGGCAATTGTCTCCTACTTGGAGCTCTTTCAGCTAACAACACCTCCAATAAGCAAAATACAAAACCTGACTGAGACTTTGAGTTGTCCCTATCTGTTTGGATGCTAGCATCCGTGTAACCTCTTACAACGAGCTCTTACTCTCCACCAAATACCAAGAACGTATCCTTAGTCCTTCGCAAGTACTTTAGGATATTCTTAACGGCAGTTCAGTGACTTTCACTGGGATCAGACTGATACCTGCTACTCATGCTCAAAGCATAATAGACATGAGGTCGAGTATATATCATTGCATACATGATTTACTCAATTTTCAAAGCATATGGAATCAGCTTCATGCGGTCCTTATCTTTACAAGACTTAGGACACTAGTCCTTAGAGAGACTCACACCATGAGACATGGGTAAGAATCCTTTCTTGGACTCAAGCATGTTGAATTGCTTTAACACCTTATCAATGTATGTACTTTGGGTCAAACTCAGTAACTTCTTCAATCTATCTCTATAGATCTTAATACCAAGTATATAAGTCGCTTCGCCCATATCTTTCATAGAAAAGCAGTTCCCTAGGTTATTCTTATAATGCCCCGAAACTCAAAAGAGGGACGAACAACATTTTGAGCCGAGTTTGGTGCTTGGTAAGGGTCACACAGCCTGGGACACGGGCATGTCCAGGGCCGTTTCGTTCTCGGGTTCGACGAACGTCATGAGTGGTCGATGAAAATACAGTCGACGATCATCGAGAAAACGAACACGGCCTGAGACACAAGCGTGTCCCGGGCCATGTCCTGCTCGGGCTGTTAGCCGGGCTGTATCGGGGGAGGAACACGGCCTGGAGTCCAGGCGTGTTCAGGTTGACACAGGTGTGTCAAAATTGACACGGGCGTGTCGAGAACCCGTGTCCTCTTTGGGATGTTTTTGGTCCTGTGTCGATTGAGGAACACGCTCCGCAATACAGGCGTGTACTGATTGACACGGGCATGTCAAAAGTGATATGGGCGTGTCGAGAACCCGTGTTCGTATCGGGATGTGAGGGTTTCGACATTGATTGAGGCACTCGACCTTGGACACGGGCATGTCACAAGCCAGGTTCGGCTCAGGAAATTGTTTTTTAAGAGCAAATCGTGACTGCCCGTTTCCTTCTTTTGGGATCCAAGGGCCCAGGGCCGATCTTGCTGGGTTAAGTCCGGGAATAGGGTTTGAAACCCTCATTCCACTTGGAGCTTTCTCTTTCTAAAGCTTTAGAGAGATGGGAGAGTAAGGAAGAGGGAGGATGAGAGTTCCGGCCGCAGGTGGAGCTTCGGAGCCCCAAATCGCAAGCCGAGTTCAGATCTACGGAGGCGAAGCCGTTGCGTTGCTTTTCATCCATCTAGATCTTCATGGCGCCAAAGAGAAACCCAAGGGTAACGATTCTCTTCTTGGACATGTGAAGTCCTCTTTCCTTTTTGCATAAGAAGCCCGCTCTCGCGAGTATGCAGTGAGTGTGAGGTATTCTTTCGGGTAGTCATGAATAGTCCCCGTTGTTTTAGATGTAGAGTCCGAAATCGAAGAATGAACATAGGCATGCTGTGTGAAGCCTACCCGGACAAGTTGGTCTGGATCGGTGATGTTTCATTGCTTGAATGGCCAGAGAAGACTCCATGCCGATGGTTGTTTTTCGGGTTTTCTACGCGGTAGAATGCAACAGGGAACCTTAGGAACTAACTCCAAGGTGCACCCGAAATACTGGGCAGAAGCGTGATTCTGCCATCTTAGTGGCCTAGGAGCCAACTTGCACATAATTGGGTTATGTAAAGTGTGTGATCGATTTGGGAATCGGGGATGCTTGACCCGCTCATATGGCTTAAATTGACGTTGCGGTGTGAGCAACGGGTTAGTCGGAACCGTACTCGCTCTATGTCGATCGGTACAAATGACATAAAGTACGTGGGACTTGCCATTGGCATAGATGGAGGGTCTTAGGCTTAAGCCGAAAAGACTAAAATGCTCATGAGATTTGTCGTCCATGGGGCAGTGGTGAGATCGAGAATTTGACCGGTTCACCGAGAATGGGCCCTGAAAGCACGGGGTGTGTGACCGTGCGTGCCTACGCCTGTGATGAAATGTAATTTCACTACTGTTTGGCTATGCTAATAAAGTGCAGGGAAGGAGCATTGCCGCCCCGAGTTTAGGGGCGGGGTCGTTATAATTTGGTCAGTTTTAGCTGACCGTTGCTTTTGTTTGCCACCGCTGCGGTGGATTGTTGCTTGCAGGTGCTGCGAAGCCTAGTGGAAAATAGCGGGCAAAAGCCCTTGTTGCTGAGCTTGCCCTCGAAGGCCTTTGCTAATGTTTACTTTTATTCTCATGTGTGACCGGCCTGCATGCCAATGTTTGCAAGATACTATTTGTATAAGTAAACTATTATAAGGTCATAACGCCAAGTACTTGGTGTATTTGTACGCTCATTCCTTTTGGGTTATTATTTTAGTGGACATTCATGTTGTGGCTGGGTTCTTTCTTTGCAACATTTAAAATGCTTCTGCTAGAATGTGCTCTGCATAGGACATTCATTATTGGAAGGATGGTTTCATTTCGTAACCCTTCGGTCTGTCTGTGGTATATGACGTCGGGCCCCAGCCGGACCTACTGCTATATGCTATGTGACAGATATGGGGTGTTAAAATTTGGTATCAGACTACAGGTTTCGGTCATGCTTAAATGAATTCGTGGACGAATTCTTTTCAGGGGTTGTGAGCACATGCGTGTGCGTCATCGTTATAACATAAAAGAACCCATGAATGTCCTGTTAGGAATGAAAATACACATGTTTGAGGAACCTGCATGTTCCAATAATTGCTTTTTGCAATATTGTTCGGTCACTTAATGGTATTTTGTATGACTATAGGTGACCAGGAGTGGTGCAGGGTCGTCAGAACGTCCAATTTCTGAGGCAAGTAGCACACCGAATGATGTGCCTGCAACACCTCCCTCGGTAGAAACCATAAGATTGGTGGCTGAAGCGGTGTTCGCTATGGTAAATGCCCAGCCTGCAAGACAAATGCAACAGCTTGCCCCTGTAGTGGAGCAGGTACCGCTTCAAGCAACGGAACCGAGAAGGGTGGAGCAAGTAGTGGTGGAGCCTTTGATACCTAGAAGAGCGACTGAAAAGCAGCTCAAGCATGTTATGGTCTTCAATCCTCTGGTGTTCTCGGGGACAGGAACCCCATCCCAAGCTGAGGATTGGCTCTCCCGACTAAAGAGAGTCCTGACAGCTACGGAAACAGGGGAGTGGCAGAAGACCACCATAACTACTTTCCTGTTGGACGGAGATACAAGGCTGTGGTGGGAAGGTTTAGAGCTACATCACCTAAGCGGAAGGCAACTCACGGACGTCTCGATGGAACAATTTTCAAGATTATTCTTGGCAAGGTACCTTCCCTCGGCTCAGAGGATCGCGATGGAGAATGAATTCCAGAAGTTGACCCAAGGAGAGAGTAGCGTGGACGAGTATCTCCACGAATTTACACGGTTGGGTCGGTACGCTAGCTCTACATTTGCTGACGAGGAGCATAAGACAAACCATTTCTATGAGGGTCTGAGGGATGACCTAAGTCTACCGCTCTCGGGGCCTATGACGCAGGGCTTCTTGACCCTGGTCAATACGGCGCGGTCTTTGGAGAAAGATCTGAGGAATGTGCAAGCAAAGAAAGACTATGGTGCTAAAAAGACAAAGTTCAAGGTGCCGACTACATCAAAGTCTGGGTTTCGTAAGTTCTATAAGAAGGCTAGGACTTCAGGTCCCGCACCTTCTTTTGGTGCATCTGGAGTGACTACGTGCCGAACCCTGGGTTCATGCTATAACTGTGGAAAGTCGGGACACTTTGCCCGAGACTGTTTGAGCGGACGTCCAAAGTCCGAGAGGAAGCCGAGAGAAACCTATGAGGAGAAGGGCAAGGTGGTGGAGTCAACCGCATCCCATTATGCTCCAGCTCAACCTAGAGTCTATAACCTTGGCCAGTAGGAGGCCATAAAGCAAGCTGATGTGGTGACAAGTACGGTTTAAATTTATAGCAAGTCAGCTTTAAATAATTGTTACCTTGCGCATGTTTGCTTATTACTGTTTGTATTAGGCTTTGTTTTGATTTGCGATAATCCGGCGAGAGAACTCTTTGATATGCGAGCTTCACACTCCTTTTTGTCCGAAGGATTTATATCGCGCATCGGAGTACCTTCTTCGATGACAAAGGACAAACTGTATGTGTTGTTGTCGAATGGGTGTTCAATGCGAGCGGATAGAGTCTGTGGCATGAAGATATGAATTGGGAGTTAGGAGTTCGACATGCAAGCGTCATTACTGCTGCTAGTGGATTTTGACGTGATTTTTGGTATAGACCAGCTCTCGGAGCAGCAGGCATACATTGACTGCAATCACAAGGAGATCAAATTGGGAGCTGGTCGTGAGACAACATTTGCGGGCTTGAAAGGGTCGAGCAAGACTTTGATGTCTGCTCTTGAGGTGGTTAAGGCAGTTCGTGCTGGTGCAGAGCTATTCTTCACGCTAGTGGAGGTTTCGAAGCCTAAGCCTGCTTTGGACAGCATCCTAGTGGTATTCGAGTACCCTGACGTGTTCCCTGGCAATCTCCCTGGAGCCCCACCTCAGCGGGAGATTGACTTCACTATTGAGCTAGTGCCGGGTGCCAAACCTGTGTCATGCTCTCCATATCGGTTAGCGCCTAAGGAGATGGCAGAACTGAAGGTTCAACTTCAAGAGCTGTTAGAACAGGGTTATGTGCATCCAAGTTCATCGCCTTGGAGCGCACCGGTCCTTTTTGTGCAGAAGAAGGACAGAAGCTTGTGACTCTGTATCGATTATCGAGAGTTGAACAAGTTAACGGAGAAGAACAAGTACCCGATCCCAAGGATTGATGATCTGTTTGATCAGTTAATCGGGTCATCGGTGTTCTCGAAATTGGATCTTAAGTCAAGATATTATCAGCTAAGGATAAGAGAAAGTGATATCCCCAAGACAGCTTTCAGCACGAGATACGGGCATTATGAGTTTACCGTCATGCCGTTTGGGATGACTAATGTGCCATCCGTGTTCATGGATCTGATGAACAGAACTTTCAGAGAGTACCTGGACCACTTCGTGATCGTCTTCATCGATGATATATGGATCTGATGAACAGAACTTTCAGAGAGTACCTGGACCACTTCGTGATCGTCTTCATCGATGTTATATTGGTGTACTCGTAGTGTGAGGAGGATCACTTTAAGCATCTACATTTGGTGTTGGAGACGCTGAGGAGGAACCAACTGTACGTCAAGTTCTCCAAATGCGAGTTTTAGTTGTCCTCAGTAGCATTCCTTGGTCACATAGTTAGTGGGGAGGGAATTGCGGTGGATCCGGTGAAGATAGTTACTATACGGGAGTGGCCTGTGCTGTCTTTGGTAGCGGAAGTCCGGAGTTTTCTGGGGCTTGCCAGCTATTATAGGCGCTTCGTGGAGAACTTCTCGCGGATAGCGTTACCCCTCACAACTCTGACGAGGAATAAGCAGAAGTTTGTTTGGACGCCTGAGTGCGCACAAGCTTTCGAAGAGTTGAAAAGTCGATTGACCATGACACCTATTCTAAGTTCGCAGAGTGGGACCAAAGGATTTGAGATCTACAGTGATGCTTCGGGCAATGGATTGGGTTGTATTCTACTGTAGCATGGAAGTGTAATAGCTTATGGCTCACGTCAGCTGAAGGTACATGAGAGGAATTATCTGGTCCATAACTTGGAGTTAGCGGTCGTGATATTTGCCCTGAAGTTGTGGAGGCATTACTTGTACAGTGTGAAGGTCAATATCTATACCGGCCACAAGAGACTGAAGTACTTATTGGATCAAAAAGATCTAAACATGCATCAGCGGAGATGGATGGAGTTCCTGGGGGACTGCACGTTTAAGATTCATTATGTGCCTGGGAAAGGCAATGATGTTGCAGATGCATTGAGTCGCAGAGCCCCTGCGCAAGCCAACTAGTTGTCAGTTCATGACGAGCGTTTAATTCAGGAGTTGGAGGCATTAGAGATCTCTTGTGTTGACAAGCAGACTAGTGCTGAAGTGCAATTAAATTTGATAGAAGTTCAGTATGACCTGACTGATCGGATTCGGCAGGCTCTGGATTTGGATAGCAACATGAAGCAAATCATGGTTGAGGCTTTGGATGGGTCAAATTCCCAGTTTGATGTTGTGGATGGATTGTTATGGAAGGACAGTCATCTGTGCATCCCAAATGTGGGTAAACTGCGGGTGGAATTGATGTATGAGGCTAATCATACCAAGTACTCAATTCACCCAGGGAGCACGAAGATGTACCGTGATATGAAGAAGTTGTTCTGGTGGCCAGGACTTAAGAAGGACATGACACTTTATGTGGCGAAGTGTCAAACGTGCTCCATGATAAAGGCGGAATGCCAGAAGCCTGGAGGTTTCTTGAAGTCCTTGCCTATCCCGGAGTGGACGTTCAACAATACTACAATGAACTTTGTGCATGGGTTTCCAAGGTCGCAAAATGGAAATGATGCCATCTGGGTGATCATAGATCGATTGACGAAAGTGTCGCACTTCATTCCGAATAGGAAGGATGATTCAGTGGAGAAATTTGCAAAACTCTATGTGGATAACATTGTTCGACTTCACGGTATGCCCTGCAGCATCGTGAGTGACTGAGATGGGTGGTTCACTCCCAATGAATGGAGGTTGGTGCAACAAATGTTGGGAACCAAGCTGAGTTTCAGCACAACCTTTCATCCGCAGTCAGACCAAGAGAGTCAACAGGACGATGGAAGATATGCTTTCGCATGTGCGTCTTCGATTTCGAGAGGGAGTGGGAAGATCACCTATACTTGGTGGAATTTGCTTATAACAATAGCTACTACGCGAGCATTCAAATGGCACCCTTGGGGGCCCTTTATGGTAGGAAATGTCGCATGTCGTTGTCATAGTTGGAAACGGGTGTGTCGAAGCTATACAAGCGGCAAGAAGTGGAAGATGCAACTTCGTTGGTACGAACTATTCGAGAATGATTGTTGATCGCTCAGGACCGGCAAGCTAAATGCTATAATGGCAAGCATATGAACGTTGAGTTCGCTGTTGGCGACTGGGTATATTTGAAGATTAAGTCGTTCAAGGGCGTCTTATGGGTACGACGCTTGAAGAAGCTAAGCCCGAGGTACCTTGGACCGTTTTAGGTTTTGGAGCGGATTGGCGAAGCAACTTATCAATTAAAGCTATCAGTGGAACTGAGTGGTCTACACGATGTATTACACATATCGGTGTTGCGGAAGGCAGTGCAAGAGCCTTCGCAAGTGATTACGGTCGATCAAATACTGGTTGATAATGAGTTGATGACGAAGGTCAAGCCTGTTCGCATTGAGGACTTGGAAGTCAAGCGACTGCGTAACAAAGACATTAGGATGGTTAAGGTCCGTTGGGACAACTGCGGTCAGGAGGAGCTCTCGTAGGAGTGAGAGCAGAACATGCTTGAGGAGTACTCAGAGTTATTCCACTCAGGTACCGTTTAAGTTTTGTGTATCTTTTCCTTTCTGTAATTTCGGGATGAAATTCTTTTTAGAGGGAGAGAATTATAACGCCCCAAAACTCAAAAGAGGGACGGATAACATTTTGAGCCGAGTTTGGTGCTTGGTAAGGGTCACACGGCCTAGGACACGGGCGTGTCCAAGGCCGCATCGTGCTCGGGTTCGACGAACTTCACTAGTGGTCGACAAAAATGCAGTTGACGATCGTCAAGACAGCGAACACGGCCGGAGACACGAGCGTGTCCCGAGACGTGTCCTGCTCGGGCTGTTAGTCGGGCTGTGTCGTGGGAGGAACACGGCCTGGAGCCCCAATGTGTTCGGGTTGACACGGGAGTGTCAAAATTGACACCGGCATGTCGAGAACCCGTGTCCTCTTCGGGATGTTTTTGGTCCTGTGTCGATTGAGGAACACGCCCCGCAACACGGGCATGTCAAAATTGACACGGGCATGTCGAGAACCCGTGTCCTGGTCGGTATGTGACGGTTTCAGCGTCGATTGAGGCACACGGCCTTGGACAGGGGCGTGTCACAAGCCGTGTTCGGCATAGGAAATTGATTTTAAGAGCGAATCGTGGTAGTCCGTTTCCTTCTTTTGGGATCCAAGGGACCAGGACCGATCATACTGGGTTATGTCCGGGAATAGGGTTTAAAACCCTCATTCCACTCGGAGCTTTCTCTTTCTAAAGCTTTAGAGAGAGGGGAGAGCAAGGAAGATGGAGGAGGAGAGTTCCGGCTGCCGGTGGAGCTTCGAAGACCCAAATCGCAAGCCGAGTTTAGATCTACGAAGGAGAGGCCATTGCGGTGCTTTTCATCCATCTAGATCTTCATGGAGCCAAAGAGAAACCCAAGGGTAACGATTCTCTTCTTAGACATGTGATGTCCACTTTCATTTTTGCATAGGAAGCCCGCTCTCGCGAGAATGCGGTGAGTGTGAGGTATTCCTTCGTGTAGACATGAATAGTCCCCGTTGTTTTGCATGTAAAGTCCGAAATTGAAGAACAGACAGGGGCATGTTTTGTGAAGCCTACCCGGACAAGTTCGTCTGGATCAGTGATGTTTCATTTCATGAATGGCCGGAGAATAATCCGTGCAGATGGTTGTTTTTCGGGTTTTCTACGCGGGAGATTGCAACAGGGAACCTTGGTGACTAACTCCAAGGTGCACCCAGAAAACTGGGCAGAAGCGTGATTCTGCCATCTTGGTGGCCTGAGAGCCAGCTTGCACATAACTAGGTTATGTAAAGTGTGTGATCGATTTGGGACTCGGGGATGCTTGACCCGCGCATATGGATTAAATTGACGTTGCGGTGTGAGCAATGGGTTAGGCGAAACCGTACCCGCTCTATGTCGTTCGGTACAAGCGACCTAAAGTACGTGCGATTTGCCATTGGCATAGATGGAGGGTCTTAGGATTGAGCCGAAAAGACTATAATGTTCACAAGATTTACCATCCATGGGGCAGTGGTGAGACCGCGGATTTGACCGGGTTCACCGAGAATGTGCCCTGAGAGCACGTGGTGTGTGGCCGTGCGTGCCTACGCCTGTGATGAAGTGTAGTTTCACTACGTTTTGGCTATGCTAATAAAGTGCAGGGAAGGAGCATTGCCGCCCTGAGTTTAGGGGCGAAGTTGTTATAATTTGGTCAGCTTTAGCTGACCGTTGCTTTTGTTTGCCACCGCTGCGGTGGATTGTTGCTTGCAGGTGCTGCAGAGCCTAGTGGCAAATAGCGGGCAAAAGCCCTTGTTGCTGAGCCGGCCCTCGAAGGCCTTTGCTAATATTTACTTTTATTCTCATGTGTGACCGACCTGCGTGCCGATGTTTGGAAGACACTACTTGTATAAGTAAACTCTTGTAAGGTCATAAGGCCAAGTACTTGGTGTATTTGTACGCTCATTCCTTTTGGGTTATTGTTTTAGTGGACATTCATGATGTGGCTGGGTTCTTTCTTTGCAACATTTAAAATACTTCCGCTAGAATGTGCTCTGTGTAGTACGTTGGTTATTGGAAGGATGGTTTCATTTCGTAACCCTTCGGTCTGTCTGTGGTACATGACGTCGGTCCCCGACCGGACATACTGCTATATGCTATGTGACGGATAGAGGGTGTTACAGTTCTTAACAACTTGTGTGGTCGGTTTGTCATTCCCGATAAGCAGTATGTCATCTATATATAATATTAGAAAGACAATGATACTCCCACTAATCCTCTTATAAACACACAGTTCATCCTCGTTCCTAATAAAATCAAACTCTTTGATCTTTTCATCAAAACGAAGATTCCAACTTCGAAAAGCATGTTTTAATCTATAAATGGATTACTGCAACTTGCATATTTTAGTGGCTTCACTTGAAGATACAAAATCCTTGTGTTGTGTCATATACACTTCCTCAAGGAGGTTTCCATTTAGGAATGCCATTTTGACATCCATCTGCCAGATCTCATAGTCATAATACGCAATAAAAACAAGCACAAACCTGATGGACTTAACCATGACAATATGGGAAAAGGTCTCATCATAGTCAATACCATGAATTTGATTGAAACCCTTACCCACAAGTCACCCCTTGAATGTCTGTATATTCCCATCCTTGTCGGTCTTCTTCTTGAAGACCCACTTGCACCATATGGGTCGTACCCCTTCAGATGGTTCCACCAAGGTCCAAACTTTATTTTCATACATGGAGTCCATTTCAGATTTCATGGCCTCAAGCCACTTCTCGAAGTCCGGTCCACTCATAGCCTCTTGGTAGGTTACAAGCTCATCACTATGATCCATAAGCAACACATTAGCTATTTGAGACACGAGAACTCCATATCTCTTAGGCTCAAACCTTGGTATACCAGATCTACATAAAACTTCTATTTCCTGAGTAGGTTCTCTAGCTACAACAACTTGTAGTCCTGACACAGGTTCCAATTTCGGTTCATTCATAGTTTGTGGTTCTTGAACTTCTTCAAGTTCTACCCTAGTAGTCATTTTACTTAAGAACTTTTATCAATAAAGACACCAGTCCTTGCGACAAACACCTTGCCCTCAGACGGTAGGTAGAAATAGTACCCTTTAGTTTCCTTTGGATACCCCACAAGATAACACATATCTGACTTGGGTTCCTGCTTGTCAGGCATTTGACGTCGCACATATTCCTCACAGCCCCAAACTTTAATGAACGACATACTAGTATGCTTCCCAGTACATATCTCATATGGTGTCTTTAGAACCTCTTTCGTTTTAGCACATTTTGGTTTAAAAGTAGCAGTTTCTAGAGCAAAACCCCAAAAGGAAACGGGCAGATCTGCATGACTCATCATCGACCGTACCATATCTAACAGAGTACGATTCCTCCACTCAGACACACCATTATGTTGCGGTGTTCTACGTGGAGTGAGCTATGATACAATACCATACTCTTTCAGATGATCACAAAACTCATGACTTAGGTATTCGCCACCTCGATCAGATCAGAGTGCTTTAACCTTCTTACCCAATTGGTACTCTACTTCATTCTTAAACTCTTTAAACTTTTAAAAGGTATCAGATTTGCATTTCATAAGATACACATATCTGTATCTACTGATATCTTCAGTAAATGTAATAAAGTAGAAATACCCACCTATAGCCATAGAACTCATGGGTCCACATGCATAACTGAAAGTCTTATTTTCAAGGCTAGCTAAACACCTAAAGGGGGAGGGGGTGAATAGATTTTTATCTCTATTTAAATTTTCTAACTTGTTATCAGATTTCTGTGCTGGTGATTAGGTTAGTTATCAACTTTCAAGAACATTCACAGACGACAAAACAATTTTATAGTGGTTCCCCAATCTTGGGTACATCCACTATCCCTCTGCGCCTATCTAACAGTATGTAACACCCCAAATCCCAAGTTTGGGTTCAGGTTGGGCAACATGGCCTGGGACACAGGCATGTCCCAAGCCGTGTCCTGCTCTGTTTGGCTGAACAGCCTGTCGAGTGCTCAACGAAATGCACTCGACGAGTTCTCGAGAGGGAACACACCCTATGACACGAGCATGTCCGAGGGCGTGTCCTCCTCTAGTTCGTCGACCTCCACTTGAGTAAATGTGCTCAACGATCCTCGAGTGGGGAACACGACCTGTGACACGGGCTTGTCACATGTGACACGGGCGTGTCATATGGCCGTGTCCTGTTCGGGTTGAATCGGGTGTGTTCCGCCTGAGGCACACAGCCGCAGACACAGGCGTGTCTGAAGGCGTGTCAGGGCACACGGCCTATGACACGGGCGTGGCACATGTCCGTGTTCTGCTCTGGGTAAGTCGGTTGTGCACCGCTTAAGATACACAGCCTGTGATACGGGCATGTCACAGGTCGTGTCAGCCCAAAAATAGACCTTTGTGGAAAATTTGTGGCCATTCATTTCCTTCATCTGGGATCTGATGGCACAGGCTTCTCCCTACTGCTTTAAGGCTAGAATTGAGAAGATGAGTCTCATTTACCCCTGGCCACTCTATTTCTAAAAGAGCTAGAGAGAAGGGAGAGGAAGGAGGAGGAGGAGAAAAGGATCCGGCCACCGGTGGAGCTGCCAAGTTCCAAAGCGAGATCCGAGGCCAGATTTGTGGAGGCAAGGCCGCTGCGGCGCTTTCCAACTGGCTAGAATTTCATGTCTCCAGAGAGGTCGTCAAGGGTAACGATCTTTCTTCCTTGGACATGTGAAGTCCTTGATTTGGCATATACATATGTTTGCCCCCACCAAAAGGTGACTTAGTAAGGGATTCCTTGGGTTGATTCTAGAGATCCCCAAGATATCTTCATGTAGATCCGGAAACATGAAGTACGGAATAGGCATACTGTGTGAAGCCCAGCTGACAGGTTGGTCTGGATTGGTGATGTTTTATGTTGCACACCGGAGAAGACTCCGTGTATAAATGACTATGCTTGTGATCTCAGTGTGTTATGCCCGTGTAGGATAGTAGTAGGAAGTACTGAAATGAAAGTCTAGAAAAATACTCACTCAGTGTTTGTACTGCATGCTATGAACAATAAGGCTAAGGTTAGGGATGGAAAGTGAGTTCTGTCGCTAATGCCGAGCAAGAGTGAGTGCCACTAGCGATAGCTCCTAGTTAACCTGTGATTGTGAAGCCAGTCCTTCGGGGACATCATGGCTATTTGTGACCTTGATGAGCTCTTCTAAAGGCCTCATGCCGATCGGAAAAGGGGATACCGACCCGCGTTAGTCTTTGCATTGAACTAATGGTTTGAGCAACGGGCAAAGGCTGAACTGTATCCGGGTTATCTGCCATTAGTTCCTGGGCACCTAAAACTCGGCAGAAGTCTTAGCCCTGCGCGCTACGATACCATGGGGGGCTATGGGCCAATCCTGGGTTGTTATAAGACTAAGTCTCCGGCTGACAGCCATGGAGCAAAATGCTCAAGTTTGCCGTTGGGCTTCGGGCCATGAATGGCGATGGGCGACTAGTTTATCCGGTACACTAATAATGTGCCCTGAGTGCACGGAACGTCGGGCAGTGTGGGCGATGTTTGTGATATGTAAATTGTGCGTGAATGCACATTATGTGCTATATCTGCTTGTAAAATGCTATGCCTTCAGGAAAGAAATGCCACTCCCCCGGGTAAGGGGTAGGATTGTTATAAATTGTTCAGCTGTATGCTAACCGTTGCTTTAATTGCCACCGTTGCGGTGGACTGTCCTGTGCAGGTGCAAGAGAGGCGAGCGAGAATACGGGGCTGAATCCCTTGATGTTGCTGCTGCTGTTGCTACTGTTATACAGGCCCTAGAAGGCCAAAGAAGTGTATGAGATATTGTTCATGTGTGGTGGGCCTGCGTGCCAATGTATGGAAGCTATATGTGCTAAGCTTAACTGTAAGGCCGTAAGGCCAAGCTTGTTGTGTACTTGTATAACATTCTTTCGTGGTGTGATATATATAAATGTTGGTTTATATATTGTGGACATTCTAATGAGCTGAGTTCAATCAATGTAAAAGCTTCCGCTAGAATGCTCTGTGTTAGGATGCGCAACTCTGATATTAACCCGTAACTTCGTCGCCTGTTTGTGGTGTATGGTGTGGGGCCCCGACCGGACCTTCTATTATATGTCATGTAATGGATGGAGGTGTTACAATTTTGGTATCAGTTTGTCTTGGTCCTTCCCTTTTGAATTTGAGGTTGAATTCTTTTGTGGGGTGGTGGGCACGTGCAAGTGCGACCCACTATAATATTAATGAACTCAAGAATGTCGACTAAGGAATGCAAATACACCTGTTTGGGTAACCTGTGCGTTCCTGGTCTTTCTATTGGCAATATGTTTGTTGCTTACTTGTATGTTTCACGACTGTAGGAGACTAGCGCTCATGCGGGGCAGCAGGAACCCAAATATTTGATGGGACTGATGACACCAACTGTGGTACCACCACCTCCTCCTTTGGTAGAGACAGTCTGATTGATCGCTGATGTGGTCTTCGTAATGATCAAGGCCCAACATGAGGGACGGGCCAACCCTCTATTCCGGTTGTGCGTCCCATGCCGGTCGGTGTACTTGATCAGACGGCAAGGGGAAGAGCATCAGCTTCGTCGTTGAACATGTGCCTGAACCAAGGAGTGGACACGGTTGAGGAATACTTTCATGTATTTGTTGCGCTGAGACAACATTCAGAGTTTGTGTTTGAAACTGAGGAAACTAAAATCAACAAGTTTTATGATGGGCTACGTCAGGAACTACGTTTTATTGATTTGATGTCTGAAGTTAATGGATTCCAACCATTGGTGGAGTCACTAGACTATTAGATATGGACTTGACAAGAGCCCATCAAATGCCTAGAATGATTCAATGCATGCGATAGTTGCGCACCACGAGAATGGGACCACAAATGCACTGCGATCAGGGATCGAGTTATTCACGGTTAGAAAGCCTACCACCGCAGAGGGGGAAACACAAGACTCGTGCTTATTATACTTGTAGCAAGAAGGGACACCTTCCCCGAGAGTGTTGGGGTGGTGACCAGAAGCCAAATAATCAATACAAGGGCTACTCGTGCGACAAAGAAGGACATAAAGCTTGAGATTGCCGAGTTGGTCGTTAGATGACAATAAATAAGAAGGGAAATTCGACTTTATGTACATAAATAACTATGCACCTGTACTGTGCATGTTTTTTGTGTACAAACATGTCGTTAGTCTTTGAATGGAGGCTTCAAATGTTCCTTGTGTACTTAGATTGGTACAATACATATACGATTGGAATAAACGTGCTTACACGGTAGTCGTGAACACGAATGGAAAGTTGATGATATAATACATGGGGTAAAGTGGGGCATATAGCCCGTGACTGTCGGGTTGGTCAACCAAAGGTTGAAACGAACACCGGAGCGTCATATGCTGACGAGGAAAAGGCAGTGGTGGAATCCACTACCGCCAGGCGCGACCCCGAGTATTTAAACTTGGCCAGCAGAAGACCATACAACAAAGTGACATTGTCACTGATATGCGGCGACATATTGAATTGATGTTTTGGTTCTTTCATACCTTGTTTGTAGCTTGCGTAGGATGTGTTTGTATTCGGCTTTGTCCTGACTCGAGACTGTCCGGCGAGATCCCTATTTGATACAGGTGTTTCTCATTCATTTCTATCTGTGGACCTCGTGTCACAGATCGGTGTACCGATTCGGTTAATGGAAGATAGTGTGAAGGTTTTATTACCAAATGGATTATTGATGCTTGCGGATAGGGCTGGCAAGGTGGCAGTTCAAATTGTAAGTCGGGATTTTTGTTTGAATGCATCTGTGCTACCGATATCGGAATTTGATGTGATTTTTGGTATGGACTGGCTCTCGGAACAACGTGTCTTTATTGACTATAATTTAGACGAGATCACACTGGGACAGAATACCGAGCTTGCGAATAAGTTCGTTGGTATGCAAGGGTTTAGCGGGACCTTGATGTATGCACTCAAAGTCGTCAATGCTATGCGGAAGGGTGCAAGTTTATTCTTCACGCTGATTCAGGCTGTTGGCCAAAGGCAGTTTGAGTGATGTTCCGATTGTATCAGAGTTTGCTGATGTGTTTCCTAGGATCTTCCTAGGCTACTAGCCCAGTAGGAGATCGACTTCACTATTGAGTTGGTGCCAGGTGCGAAACCTATTGGCCCCGCTTGCCATATCACATGCACCCAAGGAAATGGCTGAAGTGCAATT
>CM077147.1:26120194-26163053 GCA_039583875.1 Platanthera guangdongensis
TCCGAGCATCTCCCCAAAAGGAGCCATGACTCCGACTCTTCCTTTTTCATCAGCTCGAACCCCTCTCATGCATCAAAGGAGTATTCACCAACAACCTTGGGCATAATAGCCTAAGCCTCGTACCCACTGAGAGTAGTCACCTCTTCAGCCTTGGGTCAATCACGTCCTTGATTCTAGTAGGGTCATCATAGTCAGAAGGTACCGCTCTACCTGAGGGCTAGCAAGGAAACATGGGATCAAGCCCGCCGTATTCCCTTCACTACATCGAGCTGGTGTGGAAAGTTCAGGAGGTATGCTTGATACCACCTGAAGGTGTTAGTTAGAACAGATATACTCTAGAGGGGGGGGGGGGGGTGAATAGAGTATGTTGGTGATTTTAAAACTTTTACAACTGTTGTTGTATTTTATGTGTGTGTGCATGGGAAACAAATACAATAAACCAAGATGCAGTAATTATCTAATCACAGCACACATTCACAGAGCAAGGCCAGAAAACAAAAGAAAAGAAAAGCAACCAAACGACACAAGATTTTATAGTGGTTCCCCAAATCTGGGTAGTCCACTCTTCTACCACTCTGGTAGGAATCCACTGCAGGAAGGGGTTGATCAGGTGTCCTGACACCAATGGGGTTTTGATCAGGTTCCCAAAACCAAACCCTCAAGTCTTTTGGAGGGAGACTTGCAACCAGAATAATTTTGAAGGGAAATTAAAACCCTGTACAGAGGTGGAGTGAGAGAGTGATGAGGTCTTCTCTTTCTCAAGTCAAATGAGAAGACTTGTGGATTGTTGTTTAGCAGCTTTGCTCCCCTGAGATGTAGAATGAATCAGGAAGAATGCTGGAGCACTGCTTCAGGGTGATAGGTCTTCAGAGACCTAGATTACTAGTCAGAGAAAGTCTCCAGGAACTTCTTGTGACTGATATGAATGTATTGTCTTTGAAGTTATCCTGAGTAAAAGCAGATGAAGAAGACTCTTGATATTAATGTAGTGTTCTTCTTCTTCTTCTTGATCAGTTTCTCTCTGGGCCAAGAATGAATTCCTTTTTCTGTGTTGTCTGAATCACTGTTTGTCTTTTTTTGTGTATAACTGTATTACTCGCTCTTTCTGTATATCTCAATGTCTCATAAGAAACATTCGAATTTCGAATATAGAGCAGTAATGGCAGATGACCTGGAAGGAAGGAAGCAAGCAATAATTATTTCCCCAACTGTTTCCATGGGAAAATGACATGTAATAATCCAGGATTAACTTCGCATTCTAACGGTAGTATTCTAGGAAGAACTGCCATTAAATGTTCAAGAATCAGCGCCATGGAATGAGACGAGAACGGAAGAAGACCTAGTCTGGAATCGTCGACCGAAGAACATCATTCGTCGAACTGAGTTTTGAGTTCGTCGAGCTGAGCCTGAGTTCGTCGAGCTAAGCTGAGTTCGTCGAGCTGAGCTGAGTTCGTCGAGCTGACAGTCTTCATTATTTGAACAGACAATCTTCAATATCAGACAATCTTTATTCGTTGAGCAGAGAACTAAATTCGTCGAGCTGAGAAATGAAGTCGTCGACCTGAGAATCTGAGAAACTTGAGGTCCAAGTTCGTCGAGCTCAGAAAGTAATTCGTCGACCAAAGCTTGAAGTTGGACTTAGAGAAATTCTGAAGTAGTCCTGATAAAGCTTGAAGTAGAATCCCGGTGTTCGTCGAACAAAGAACATAGTTCATCGAGCTCAGCACTACGAATTGTCTCACGATCGTCGAGCGCAGAACTCCCTTTGTCGAGCTGAGTTCGACGAACGTCGAACTCATTTCACTTAGTCTGAAAAACTGATAGATCTGGAGTTCCTGATGGTCTTGAGGAAGGCCGGTCCATCTGAAGTTGAGATAGAGGACTGTCCTAGACTCTAAGACATAAACTTGACCCAGACTATACATGATGGGTCACATCCTAAGTCAGTGGATCTAGCCCAAATCAACTAGGGATCCAATAATCTCCCCCTATTTGGGTGAGGTCACTAACAGAGACTCCAAGCAAATAACAAAGCAAAATTAAGAAATATATCTGGCAGAGAATTTACAATAAATGCATCAGATATATATATATATACATACATGCTTTGTTTTAGTACAAGATATAGTCTGAAATAGAAGCAGAAATGAAATAACCACAAAATTACTTCTCTGTCTTCTTCTGTGTTAGCTTGTCTCCTGGTGCTTTATCTCCTGGCTTTTTGAAAATGATTTCCCTAGTGGGATCTGAAGCTTGAGCCCTGGTCATAGTCATGTCAGCTGCCCCTATGATGTTCAGTGAAGTGGCTCTAGTGACAACTGCTTCTGGGGTGAAGATGCATGTACTCATCAACATTGAGTAGCTTGTTTCCTTTCCCAAATCTCTTTAGCTCATCTCTCCTGTATTAAGACATAGTAGTTAAGCCTGTTGTGTCCTTGCCTTCAGCTTTAGCTTTGTTGATTAGAGATAAGCCAATGAGCTCTTGGAACCTTGCCATTCTGGCTGTGTTGGCTGTTTCTAGATCTTCAGGAGGAGAAATAGGGCCTTTCAGCTTCATGTTCCTTAGATTCCTGGAGCGCTGCTGCTGCTGTTGTTGTTGATGGTGTTGTATGCCTGAAGATGGTGGCCTTGGCTGACTACCACCAGAAGATCTCTCTGTTTGTCTCTGATAAGTTTGAATATAGGCAGATCTCTGAGAGCCAGAGCCAGAGGCACCTGCTGTTGGAGGAGGAGGAGGAGGATCCTTTCTGTATCTATGAACTGGGGGAGGAGAGTATCTCCTACTCCTCTTCTTCTCTCTTTGCTGGTTCTTTGATAGCCACATCCATGCAGACATCCCTTTGTAAGGAGCAACATTGTGCAGAATATATAGTATGGAGTGTCTGCAGTGGGATTAGGCTTGGGAGGGAGGAGGAGGAGCCTTCCTTTTCTTAGAAAGCATCTTCTTTTTCTTTTTAGCAGCCTCCTCATCTGATTCATCATCATCATCATCATCAGAACCTGAACTCTGAGGATTGTCATACAGAGCATTCAAGTTCCTCAGAGTTTCATCAGCAATGATAAGAGGTTTTTCTTGAGGGGGGATAGAAGGTTCAGAGGGTGAGGGTTCAACAGCAGTAGAGACGGAGCTTTCAGCTGCTGCCTTGTTCTCTTCTTCAATGTCTGCCAGAATGAGCTCATCCAGATCAGGCATGGGAGAATCATCCATGACAAAATCTGGGACAGAGCAGATTTCTGGAATAGACACAGGAATTGGAACAGCAGTATTTGCAGCAAAGGTGTCACAGAGTTGCTTGGCAACTGCTGGACTAGCTGGAGAGGTATACTGGACAATGGCCAAATATGGCTTAGCAACCTCTGCTGAAGGAAGCTTCATATATACAGGATCAAAGGTATGAAGTATCTCAAATAAATTAACTGTGAGATTTATAAGGAAATCACCAGCAGTTGTTATTGTATCTACTGACTCATCAAAGCTAATGTCAGTCTCCATAAATTGAATAAAATCAATTATTTCTGAATCAAAATCTATAGCTGTATCTGTAACTGCAACTGCATTATCAAGCACTGTATCAACTGTATCTGTATTATCAAAAACTGTATCTGCAGTATCAACTGTATCTGTATCAACTGTATTGTCAAAAACTGTATCAACCTCTGCAACAGCTGCTGCCCAGCTTCATCATGGAGCATCTCCCCCTGCCTGGGTTCAGGAGAACCTGGAGCTAGGCCCCTGAATGAAGAGGGGGCAGCAGAAAGGGCTGTGATTTGTGCAGATAAAGAATTAATGGAATTCACCAGAGGTGTAATGGCCTCTGTGATGAGTGATTGAATGAGAGGAGTCAGAAGAGAGATGATGGAGGGAATGGTGGAAGAGTCCAGAAGTGGGGAAAGAATGGTGGAGGGGATAGAAGCAGAGGAGGAAGGAAGAATATGTGGAGGGGATAATAGAGGGAGAACAAGTTGTGGTTCAGTGGGTATGGTGTAGGATGGAATAGTGGATAGGTGTGGGGGAAGAGGGGATTGAGGAGGTGAGGGAATATGTGTTTCAGTGGGGGAAACTGGAGGTGTAGGGATATGTGCAAGATCAAGCGGTGGAGATTGATGTTGAGGTGGAGTCAATTGAGGTGTAGGAGGAGTGGGAAGAGATTTGGTAGGTGGAATGACCTCTTCAGTGTCAGGGTGGGGAGTGACCTTGACAGTCCTTGTGCTCTCAGAAGCGTTGATGGAGGAGGAGGAACCCTTGGAGGGTTTGGTGATTGTCCTCTCCCATCGGCCAAACAAGACGCAGGTGAGGTGCTTGCTGGCATTGATGAATGTGTTCGGGGAGACCAAACATTCACTAGCCTTTTCCCGGAGGAAAATCCCCAGGATTCTGCCGTAGCAGACTTCCTTCTTGCTTGTTTTCTTCTTGATTAGGTCAAAGAAGACCATGCCCTAGTCGACCTGTCGTTTGTTGAGCACTGCGCACATAATCAGGAATTGATGGCGAGTAATATAGTCATGTGCCGAGTGCTTGCCCATCAGAATTTTTCCTACAATGTCGGCCAAAAATTGATAGGCGGCACCAGTTGCTTCTTCAGAAGCTTATTAGGGTTGTTGCCGGAGAAACACATTACCTTCAACATATCAGAATATTTTTCAGCGTCCATTTCCAAGTTGTCTTCACCATTGATCAGTCCAAAAATTTCAGAAAGTACTGCTGGAGACAGGGAAACGGCAGTGTTTCCAATATGTCCTATCAGATCTCCGTCTTCAGAAACGGTTGCAGTGTATACCCATTCTCTTATCTCGGTTGAGTGTAGCTTGATGCTGCAAGTCATGAAATCCTTGAGATGCAATTCTTCAAGTAATTCCAGGATATAAAGAAAGATTGGATCTGAATGTTGGAAAGACTCAAAATCCATGGAGAATGCTGCATCAAACTTCATCGCCGCAAGTGCTCCTAGAGGAATCGCTATTGATGACCTGCAAAGAAAATCACAGAGAAAACGACGATCAAGAGCAAAGGAACTGAAAGCACGGGACGGAGGTCGAAGAAAACCTAGATATAAGATTTTCGGAATATGAATCGACAATCTCCGTTCCACGAAAAGAGACAGTTCTTCGAACTGAGGTCGACGAAATAAGTTAGAGGTGAGTAGTTCGTCGAACTCATTTAGAAGAATTGAAAACAGTTCGTCGAACTCCGTTCGACGAAATGGTTTCTGAAGCAAGGTTCGTCGATCTCCGATCGACGAAAATTGTTTCCACACACAGAGAATTCGTCGATCTCCGTTCGACGAGAATCTCTCAAACTTTCCCTAATTCGTCGAACTCCGTTCGACGAACTCTGGAAAATTCGTCGAATGCAGACAGAAATTAATTTAACTCTTCTCCATTAATCATTCCCAGTTGATTTATAAAGAACAGATGAGTTTTCTCATCTAAAGGTTTGGTGAAAATATCTGCTCTCTGTAAATCAGTAGGAATATGAATCAAGTTAATCTTCTTTTTGTCTACATTATCTCTAATGAAATGATGTCTTATTTCAATATGTTTAGTCCTAGAATGATGAACTGGATTCTGAGCTATAGCAATAGCATTTGTATTATCACAAAATAAGGTTGAATTATTTAAGTTGATACCATAATCTAGGAGCTGATTTTGTATCCATAACATCTGTGAACAGCAGCTGCCAGCAGTCATATACTCTGCCTCAGCAGTTGATGTAGACACATATGTCTGCTTTTTGCAAAACCAAGAGACAAGTCTCATATCCAGGAACTGGCAAGTTCCAGAGGTACTTTTCCTGTCCACTCTACATCCAGCATAGTCAGCATCTGAGTATCCAGTTAACTCAAATTCTGACTCTGCAGGATACCGGAGTCCTAAACTAGGACAACTCTTTATATATCTCAAAATCCTTTTTAGAAAAATAAGATGAGATTCTTTAGGATTCACTTGGAATCTAGCACAAAGGCATGTGGCAAACATTATGTCAGGCCTGCTAGCTGTTAAGTATAATAGGGATCCAACAATTGCCCTATAATGTTTCTGATCTACAGGTTTCCCTGCTGCATTAGAATCCACAACAGCATTGGTAGCCATAGGTGTTTTCATTCCTGAAGCATCACCCATCCCAATCTTTTTAATAAGCTCTTTAGCATACTTAGATTGAGAGAGGAAGATACCATCAGGGAGTTGCTTCACTTGGAGACCAAGAAAGTAGGAAAGCTCACCCATGCTACTCATCTCAAATTTGGAATGCATGAGGTCAGCAAACCTGATGAAGATTTAATAAGTTTTGAAAAATGATCCAAACTAAACTCTCAACTAGGCAAGTGCACCTATCGAAATTTAGTATATGGAATATCGTATTTAAACTCGGGGACCGTTGAGTATTTGTACTCACAAGGACGAACTATTATTTTATCGATCGGAAAATTGGTTTTGCGAAAAACGAAAACGAACGTTAAATGAAGAGGAGAAATTCGATGATTAAAAGGCTAGCACTTGATCTAGAATCCCTTTGGGCTAGAATAAAATCCACGAAATTAAAGAGCACAAGCATCTAAATTATTAACTTTGACCGCGGAGGTTCCAAAGCTACGAAGCGCCTCTCTCGAGAATACGCACTCGACTAACCTTAGGTAGATCGATTAAGACCTCTCGGCCAGTCGAAAGACCTAAGCTTGCTTTAGGCGGTGAACCTCACTAATGGAGTTGACTCCAAGGCGGAAGAATTTTGCGTTCCTCTCTCGAGGGGTGCAAGAAATTCTCTTTATCCTTGAGTGATCTACTCGTATCCACAACCTCTCGGTAAATCTAGGATACGAATCTAAGCTCGAATAAACATAATTTGCAACTTATGAATTCGAAGAAAAATTAAATCAAAGATAAATCAAAGTTTAGAAAATAGAATGCTTGCTAATTTGAGACAAAAATAAGAATTTTATTCCATTCCAAAGTTCATCATGATCAAGTGCTAATTGGGAAATTAGCTACTCATCATGATGAGAGAATTACATGAAAACATGAAGAAAGACATGATTAAAAAGAAGACTTGAAAGTAAAGGTACAAAATGAAATTAGAATGCAGGAAAAACAGTAAATAAAATAGAACTAAGCTCCCAAAAAAATCTCCTCCTGGCCATCTGAAGCTGTCTGGAATTTATAGAAAAAGTTGCTGGATGGTCACGCCCCTAGGTCACGCCCGTGACCTAGGGCGTGTCGGTCTCGGAACCGTCGTCTTCAAGTCTTCTGAACGTTGGCGCGAAACCGCCAAAAGTTGTTAATTTGCGGGTCACGCCCCTAGGTCACGCCCGTGACCTAGGGCGTGTCTTGACGGTTGTTGAAGAACGGCGGGAAGCAGAAACGGCGGGAATAACTCCGGCCGTTGTTGGATGGGTCACGCCCCTGGTCACGCCCGTGACCATGGGCGTGTCTTGAGAAAACTCCCAGCGAGTGAAACTGTAGCATTAAGTCGGCACGCCGGGCTGTCACGGGGTATGTCACGCCCGTGGCAAGTGTGTCACGCCCGTGACTTGTTAAACTGCCGTTGACTGGACAGCAGGGCAGGGCACTGGATGTCACGCCTGGAGTACACGCTCGTGTAATGATGGTCACGCCCGTGACCTTAAGGCGTGTAATTTTAATTGACGTGTCAGGTAACTCCTTCCACGAGCCGGGTTCTAGCCCGGATGTCACGCCCGTGACCATGTTGGTCACGCCCGTGACGTTGGCGTGTTCTTTCGAAATTTTCCTGCTTTTGCGCAGTTTTGTCTCCTGATCAACCCTATAGACTCCAAATTGCGATTTGCAGCCCAGATTGCCCTGAAACAAGAAATTAGAAAAATTCAATAATAAAATTACAAAATATAATTATAAATTAATTAATTATTAAATAAAAATAATGTAAAAACTTGGACAAAATTAGAGTTATCAAATACCCCCATACTTATTCGTTTGCTCGTCCCGAGCAAACAACTTCACATGGAGAGTAGAAAAATTTTAACGCTAAAAACGAAAATTGAATATAAGGAGTAGAATGCGAAGTCTTATGCCTATGCTTGTAGTAATTATTGTAGAAGAACCTACTCAGCATACAAATTAGTTTTTTAATTTTCTAAAATGTGTTTCCACTTATTATTTTTACTTCAAAGATGGAAACACGAAAAATCTTCGAATCATGTTTAGGGAGAAAGTAGCATGTTTGCTAAGATAACATTGCACAAATCGAAGATCGGGATACCCTCCAAAGAAATCCATCAATGTCGATGGCCATAGGCTTGCCCTTTCACACTCTCGCCACGGCACTAGGTTAACTTATAAGCACAAATCAGTAGGACTTAAGTAGGTTGAAATGTAGGCTTAGGTTCTTGGTTTGGAAAAACAAAGATAAATGCGATGGGTAGATACACCAAAACCTAAAGAGAGCTTGCACAAAATAAATTGAAAAACTTCGCCAATTCCTTTTGTTTTTTTTTTTTTTTTCAATATGTTGAATATTTTTTCAACTTCCTCTTTTTTTCTTTTTTTTTCTTCTTTTTTTTTTTTTTTTTTTTTTTTTTTTTTGTTTTTGTTTTTTTTTGGTTTTTTTTTGGTTTTTTTTTTTTTTTTTTTTAGAGGAGAAGTGAAAAATAGAACAACTCTTGTATATTTTTTCAAAAGCCACCAAAATAAAATGACTTCTAATCATACATAAACTAGTTTTATCTATAATTTCAAGCTCGGTTTTAGGTGTGTAATTAGGATGCTTTTTAGGCGTTGGTAAAGTGTTGGTGGAGCTATAACAAAAGGAAGGATATAGGCTCAAATTGGCTTAGCAAGGGTAAAACGTTAGGTACGGGTGCAAAGGCTCAAACTAGCCAAAAGAAATGCCTAAATCATTTTCATGCTAATGAGTTTAACCTATGCAAAGTCTTGAGAATAGCTAGAGGGCAAGTTCTAGACATCGAGAAAGAATACCTCTTTCTTGATCCGCGAAATATCTCTCTAGTAAACTTCTACACACTCTCCTAAAATATTTTTAGATTTTGTCGGTTTCCAAGAATAAGTAAAATAAACTATTTCTACGCATTCAGAAAAAGAAAAATCTAATTGTATGCTGAATATTTAATTCTACTCAAATTCTACTAACATGTGCACTTAACTAGAAACACAGCATGGCCAACAGTTCTACTACAAAATTCAAAATTCAATTTAAAGCATCAAAAATTTTCTAAACTTATGTAAAAGTTGAATACCTAGAATGTCGCATGTGAGTAAATAGAGAAATAAAGATCTCCCTAATTTTGAAAGTAATCCTATTTTTTGTATATTTTTTTTTTTTTTTTTTTTTTTTAAATTTTTTTTTTTTTTTTTTTGTATTTTTGTAAAATAAGCAAAAACAAAATTACACAAAAGAAATAAATTCCTTTTTTTTTCTTGTTTTTGTTTTTTTTTTTTTTAAATTAGCATAATTTTTGTATGTTTTGCTTGAGAAATATCCCCCCATACTTAAACAAGACATTGTCCCCAATGAAAAATAAATAAATAAAGAGAAAAGATAGGAGACTTCCCTGAAACGGGTCATGCAGCACCAAAATGTACCTGGAAGACAAACTGAAGCAAAACATATATTTTTTTTATTTTACGAAAAAGAAACGATACATGACAAAGGAAAAGAAAAGATACAAGAGGGCGGTCTACAATCCCAAAGAAAAAAAGAAAGCAGACTAATCCTCATCGCTATGCTGCCGCGGCTCCTGATAGTGCGTCCGGAGGTCGGAAAACTCACGCTCAATACGTGCCATGGAGGAGGCCTGATTTGTCGCTAGCGTGGTAAATCGAGTGTCAAAACTCACAAATCGAGCATCAAAATCGGCCTGCATCGTATCTAAGCGTGTGTGAAGAGACGCAAACTGACGATCCCAATAGTTCTGAGGGCCGGGCTCGGAAGAAGGGTCCTGCGGTGGTGGAGGAATCTGGGGCGAGTGAATAGTGCCGCTGGGACCCGCACCGTAATCAAGGCCAAGATCTCCACCAACGACTGCGGGGGGAATAGCCTCAAACTCTCCATCACGTCGCCGCGCTAGGCCGAGGGCCTGAAGGGTCTGGAACTGGATAACTTGCGGCGTCTGGACGCAGCTGAGACGTGGAAGAGCATCCCAAATGCCGAGCTGCTTCGCGAGGAAAGTGATGAAGTTCCCGCCGTGCACTGCTCCCAACCTCGCATTTTCGGCCTGGTGCCGAAAGAAAATGGCGAGCAGATAACCAAGGTTGAGGGGAACCCGGTAAAACATACTATATAAATATAGTAAGTCTGCCCGAGTCACCACCCCGTGGCTATCGCCGCGACCAGAAATAGTGAAGGTAAGGAGGTTGTGGAGAATACGTAAGGCGGGAGAAATGAGTTGGCTGCCTTTGGATTTCTTTGGGGTGTAGGGGGCGGTGTCACTACTGATTCCGCCCAAAAGGCGAGAAGGTTGAAATCGGTCGGGAAATCAGTAAGTAAATCGAGATAGGCGGGAGATTGGGAAAAAGCCTCCGAGCAGAAGCCCATGACGACATTGAGCTGGCGGATGGTGAGCTGATGCACCATCCCACCTAGGCGAAAGATGATGAAGTCGTCATCGGCCGCCCAGCGGAACTCGAATGAAGCCAAGAACTCAACGGTGAGTTCAAGAAAGGCATGCTCGGAAATAGAGAAGAGAGAACTCCATCCAGGGGTGGACAGAAATCCCCGTACCAAATCCGCAGCTCCAAATGTGGCGAGGATCGCCCAATCTAAAATGCGGAACACGCCAAGGGGTTTGGCGCGTAGGCGCTCGCTGCGCTCCTGCTGGGTTTGGTTTTGGAAAAGAAGCATGGCTTCCGCTGCTGCGGGATCCGCGGGGTGCTCGGAGGAGGAAGCGGTGGAGCGAGGGTGGTGGCGAGGCATTTTGGTAGAGGGGAGAAGAAGGAAGGAATCGGGTTAGCAAAGGGAGAAGAGAAGGGTGGATGGTGTGGAGGAAGAAGAGGGGGAAAAGCCCAATTTATAGGGTTTTCGGGTTGGTCACGCCCCCCTGTCACGCCCGTGACAGGGGGCGTGACAAGCACGGGACAAAAATAAAAGAGGATCCGAGGCCTCCTGCCTCGGATTCCCTGATCACGCCCCAGAGTCACGCCCGTGACTCTGGGCGTGTAAGGCGTGTACGGCGCAGGAATCCAATGCGCTGGCATTGGATTCCAAGGCCACGCCCATGGTCACGCCCGTGACCATGGGCGTGTCTCATAAAAAAATAAACTTGAGGGAATCCGAGGCGTTGACCCGGGGTCACGCCTCGGATTCGACGACACGGCCCAGGGTCACGCCCGTGACCCTGGGGCGTGTAGCTGAAACGAGAATTAAAAAAAATTGGTTTTTTTTTTTTTTTTTTTTTTTTTTTTGTTCGGGCTAGTCACGACCGTGACTAGTTAGTGTCACGGGCGTGACACTAGCTGTCACGGCCATGACTGGGCAGGAAGAGAAGGTTTCCAGCTTCTCTTCGTCGAACGAAATTTCGGGCTAGACACGCCCGTGACCAATGATGGTCACGCCCGTGATAGTACCGAAAGACGATCGGGACGCTGCGCTTGACGAAACCACTCTCGGGTTTCGTTCGACGAACTAAACACGGCTCGGTCACGCCCGTGACCCATAGGTCACGCCCGTGACAGAGGCGTGTCGGAGCAGAAAAAAAAATTTTTTTGTCTTTGTTTTTGTTTTTTTTTTTGTTTTCTTCTTTTGATTTTTTTTGTGTTTTTGTTTATAAAAAAAAATTTTTTTTTTTAAGGGTCAACTAAACAATAATAAAACAAAAGTTACCGACTTGAAGAAGCGCGTAGACTTGACGCTCAACTCCTTCGATCGTCATGCCGAAAAAGATGTTCTTCAAACCTGCGAAAATTTAATTTAAAAAAAAAAATAAGAGGAAAAGATAAGCATGGGGTGCCTCCCACAAGCGCTTTGTTTATGGTCGTTGAGCTCGACCCAAGCGGGGCACTCGTTTATGGGTTCGGGAGGTTAATTTCCTCCCGGTACTCATTAGTAGTATCACCGGCGAGGAATATCTTCAACCGGTGCCCATTCACTTTAAATTCGCCTTGTTCCGGGTGCGAGATAAGCACTGTCCCATATGGCCATACCTCTTTTACAATAAAAGGGCCGGACCATCGGGACTTGAGTTTGCCCGGAAAAAGTCGGAGGCGCGAATTGTAAAGAAGGACTTGGTCTCCCGGTTTGAAATCTTTAGGGTGCTTAATTTTTTTATCATGATAAAATTTTGTGCGCTCCTTATAAAGTTTATTACTTTCATAGGCTAAGGAGCGCCACTCATCGAGCTCGTTAATTTGGAATTTCCGAAGCTCGGAGGACAAATTTTCATCTAGATTTAAAAATTTAAGTGCCCAAAAGGCGCGGTGCTCAAGCTCAACCGGTAAGTGACATGCTTTCCCATAGACCAATCGGTACGGCGTACAACCGATAGCGGTCTTGTACGCGGTCCGATAAGCCCAAAGAGCATCATCAAGCTTGACCGACCAATCCTTTCTATTAGTAGAAACCGTTTTCTCCAAAATTCGTTTGATTTCACGGTTAACTACTTCTACCTGGCCACTTGTTTGAGGGTGATAGGGGGTGGCTAACCTATGTGTAACGCCGTATTTAGACAAAACTTTGGCGAATTGTGCGTTACAAAAGTGGGTGCCCCTATCACTAACTATTGCCCGCGGTGCTCCAAATCGTGAAAATAGTTTTTTGAGAAATTGGGTCACGACTCGGGCGTCATTAGTGGGAAAGGCTTGCGCTTCCGCCCACCGTGACACATAGTCGACCGCTACCAATATATATTTATTTCCATGCGATGTTGGTAGCGGTCCAACAAAGTCGATCCCCCATAAATCAAAAACTTCTATTTCTAAAAATGTATTTAACGGCATTTCATCACGGCGGGAAATATTACCTGAGCGTTGGCATTGTTCACAACGACTTACATGGGCGTGAGCATCCTTGAAGATGCTTGGCCAATAGAAGCCCGCTTCAAGTACCTTCCGAGCCGTCCGATTAGCTTTATAGTGCCCACCGGCGGGTCCTTCACGACAATGCTTTAAAATTTGTGCGCCTTCCTCATGAGAAACACACCTCCGCACTACTTGATCCGCGCAAACACGAAAAAGGAAGGGATCCTCCCAAAAATAATTTTTCAAATCAGAAAAGAATTTCTTCTTTTCTTGATAAGAAAAATCATTCGGGAGGAGTCTCGCAACAAGATAATTTGCGAAATCGGCGAACCAAGGAGTGGGGAGGGTGATTACCTTATGAATGGCGAGAAGGCGCTCCTCGGGGAAAGTGTCATCAATGTCCTCCTCCATGAGCTCCCCCGAATTTGGGTTCTCCAACCGCGAAAGATGGTCAGCCGCCAAGTTCTCCGCTCCTCTCTTGTCGCGAATCTCCAAATCAAATTCTTGGAGTAGTAAGATCCACCTAATCAAGCGCGGCTTTGCATCTGTTTTTGCTAGTAAATATCTCAAAGCCGAATGATCAGTAAAAACAATAATTTTAGACAAAGTGAGATAGGAGCGGAATTTATCAAATGCGAAAATTACGGCTAATAATTCTTTTTCGGTGGTCGTGTAATTTTCCTGTGCGGCGGTTAATGTTTTGCTTGCATAATAGATAGGATGAAAGTTTTTATTTATGCGTTGTCCTAACACCGCGCCAACGGCAAAACTACTAGCGTCGCACATTATCTCAAAGGGAAGCTCCCAATTGGGAGCGATCATGATAGGAGCGTTAATCAATTTTTCTTTAATAAGAGAAAAAGCACGCAAACAATTTTCGTCAAAAATGAACGGCGCGTCTTTTTCTAACAAGTGGGTTAGGGGCTTAGTTATTTTAGAAAAATCTTTAATAAACCGGCGATAGAAACTGGCATGCCCCAAAAAACTACGAACGGCCTTAACATTTGAAGGGGGAGGTAGCTTTTCTATAGTTTCAATTTTTGCTTTATCTACCTCTATTCCCTTACTAGAAATTTTATGGCCTAAGACCAAACCCTCCCGTACCATAAAATGGCACTTCTCCCAGTTTAAAACTAGGTTCGTGTCCTCACATCTTTGGAGTACACGGGAAAGGTTTGCCAAACATAAATCAAACGAATCTCCGAAAACGGAGAAATCGTCCATGAAAACCTCCATGATATCCTCCACTAATTCGTCAAAGATCGCTAGCATACACCTTTGGAAGGTTGCCGGCGCGTTGCACAAACCAAAAGGCATCCTTCGATAAGCGAAGGTGCCAAACGGACAAGTGAAGGTTGTTTTCTCTTGGTCCTCGGGTGCGATTGGGATTTGAAAATATCCCGAGAGACCATCAAGAAAACAATAAAATGAGTGCCCGGATAGCCGTTCAAGTATTTGGTCAATAAACGGCAAAGGAAAATGATCCTTACGGGTTGCATCATTTAATTTACGGTAATCGATGCACACCCGCCATCCGGTAACGGTTCGAGTGGGAACTAACTCGTTTTTATCATTAGGAACTACCGTTAACCCTCCTTTCTTGGGCACCACTTGGACCGGGCTCACCCAAGAGCTATCCGAAATTGGATAGATGATACCCGCATCTAATAATTTTATGACCTCGACCTTGACTACCTCCTTCATGTTAGGATTTAGCCGGCGTTGAGGTTGAATAGTTTTGTGAGCGTGTTCTTCTAAAAAAATTTTATGGGTGCAAAAGGAGGGATTAATCCCTCTCAAATCCGTGATCTTCCACGCAATTGCGCGGCGATGAAGTTTTAAAATATGAGATAATTTAATTTTTTCTTCATTGGTCAAGTAGGCCGACACAATAACCGGAAGTTTTGAATCCTCCGCTAAAAATAAATACTCTAAATGATCAGGCAATTGCTTTAGTTCTAGCGCGGGAGGTTCATCATAAGAAGTTTTCAAACGATCACTACCAATTTCTAAAAGTTCAAAAATAGGTGCGTGCGTGATCGAGAGATTATCACTATTTTCATGAGCAATTGAATCTAAATGTTCTAAATCGGCATCATGATCAATAGAAGATAAAGATTTTTCAGAAAAAGAAAAGAGTCTTCTTCAGGAGAAGCCTCCAAATAATAACATGAGTCGTCATTTGAGAGCGAGTTTTTCATAGACGTATCAATAGTAAAGGTAACTTCTTCATCTCCGACTCTAAGGAGAAGTTTCCCATTACTAACGTCTATAATTGCGCGCGAGGTGGCAAGAAAAGGGCGACCGAGAATGAGTGGGACCTCGGTGTCCTCTTCGATGTCAAAGATGACGAAATCTACCGGAAATATAAATTTGTCAACTTTGACAAGCACATCCTCTATGATCCCCATAGGGAGCTTGACAGACCGATCCGCCAATTGAATGCACATTCTTGTGGGTTTAGGTTCTCCTAATCCCAACTTCTTAACTAAAGAATAAGGCATTAAATTGATTGAGGCGCCTAGATCGGCTAACGCACGTTTTACTAATAAATCACCAAACAAACAGGGAATGGAGAAACTACCCGGATCGGGTAATTTCTTAGGTAATTTATTAAGTAAATCTGCCGAACACTCCGCATTTAATTGAACCGTGGAGATATCCTCAAGTTTCTTTTTATTGGATAAAAGATCCTTGAGGTACTTGGCGTATTTCGGCATTTGTGCGATTATTTCACAAAACGGTAGATTAATTTGGATTTGTTTAAACATGTCCAAAAATTTACCGTGATGTTCATCCACCCGGTTTTTTTTGCATTCTAGATGGATAGGGAAGAGGTGGTTGATAAGCTTTTGGTTTATTAAGAGTAGAAGGCTTAGACGGAGGAGAAGATGGAGAAATGATTACCTCCGTATCAGTCGGAATTGGAATTGGAGAAGTATCAACCGGATTTGGAGAAGTGGTTACCTCCTTCCCGCTCCGTAAGGTGATGGCTTTTGCATGCTCCTTGGGGTTGGGCTCCGTATTGCCCGGTAGCGCTCCTTGTTGACGATCGGAGAGCATTTTAGCGATTTGCCCGATTTGCGTCTCCAAACTTCGAAGAGATCCGGTGAGATTCCGGATGTTGGCGTCATTTGTAGTTGTATATTTAGTGAACAATTCCTCGAGATTGGGAGCTTTGGGAGCTTGCGGTGGAAAATAGCCGGGTGGAATCGTGTTCGGTGGGCGCGCCGCGTTCCCCGGATTACTCCAAGAGAAGTTGGGGTGATTCCTTATACCCGGGTGATAGGTATTGCCAAAATTGTTACCCGGATTATAAGGTGGCCGATTCGGATTACCCATGTAATCCACATGCTCGGCAATAGTAGAAGGCTCCCAATATTGGGGCTCACAGGTAGATTTGGACGAGGAAGCAGACATCTCGTTCATCTGTTTTTGCAGTTGCTCAACCTGGAGAGACAAACTTGAAACCGTATCAATTTCATACATCCCGGCCGGTTTAGGTGGTTTAGACCGAGGTGTACTCCATTGATAGGTATTCAAAGCCATACCTTCTATAAGCTCTTGTGCGGCCGCCGGTGTTTTGTTATTAAGCGTTCCACCGGCGGCGGCATCAATATGTTGCCTAGTTTGAGAATTTAGGCCGTTATAGAAGGTTTGGATTTGTAACCAATCCGGAATTGCATGATGAGGACATCGACGAAGCAATTCCTTGAAACGCTCCCAAGTATCATATAACGTTTCTGAATCAATTTGGGAGAAATAAGTGATATCATTGCGCAATTTAGCCGTTTTAGCCGGCGGAAAGTATTTCGTAAGAAATTTTTCCGTCATTTGAGCCCATGTTGTGATGGATCCTCTTGGTAGAGAACCCAACCACTGCTTGGCTTTAGTGCGCAATGTAAATGGAAATAACCTTAGCCGGATGGCATCATCGGATACACCATTAATTTTAAAAGTATCGCATATTTCTAAGAAATTTGAAATATGCGCGTTTGGATCTTCATCTTGAAGCCCATCAAATTGTACATATTGTTGTACCATTTGGATGATGCTTGGCTTCAACTCAAAATTATTGGGGGCAATAGCGGGACGAACAATACTAGATTGAGTCTCGTCCAAGTTTGGACGGGCATAATAGGACATAGTCCTTTGTTCAACCGCATTTGGCTCACCCATATTGGAAGAAGCAGAAGAAGGAGATCTAGGAGAATGAGAAGAAGAACTAAATGAAGAAGGAGAAGAAGAAGGCGGTGACGGAGAGAGGATTAATGAAGGATTAGGAGTGTCTCCTAAGGAGTCCGTATCTTGAAAATTCGGAACTTGAAATCGTAAGCGATGCCGAAGGGTTCGCTCGATTTCCGGATCCAAATCAAAAAGAGGCGACGGATTCCCTCGGGTCATACACCAAAATAAAACAAAATAAAAATTTTTTTTGTGATTTTGATATTTCTAAAACAAAAAGAAAATGATAAAATTAATAGAGCCTTGCTTTCAAAATATCAACAAAAATATTTCCCCGGCAACGGCGCCAAAAACTTGATGAAGATTTAATAAGTTTTGAAAAATGATCCAAACTAAACTCTCAACTAGGCAAGTGCACCTATCGAAATTTAGTATATGGAATATCGTATTTAAACTCGGGGACCGTTGAGTATTTGTACTCACAAGGACGAACTATTATTTTATCGATCGGAAAATTGGTTTTGCGAAAAACGAAAACGAACGTTAAATGAAGAGGAGAAATTCGATGATTAAAAGGCTAGCACTTGATCTAGAATCCCTTTGGGCTAGAATAAAATCCACGAAATTAAAGAGCACAAGCATCTAAATTATTAACTTTGACCGCGGAGGTTCCAAAGCTACGAAGCGCCTCTCTCGAGAATACGCACTCGACTAACCTTAGGTAGATCGATTAAGACCTCTCGGCCAGTCGAAAGACCTAAGCTTGCTTTAGGCGGTGAACCTCACTAATGGAGTTGACTCCAAGGCGGAAGAATTTTGCGTTCCTCTCTCGAGGGGTGCAAGAAATTCTCTTTATCCTTGAGTGATCTACTCGTATCCACAACCTCTCGGTAAATCTAGGATACGAATCTAAGCTCGAATAAACATAATTTGCAACTTATGAATTCGAAGAAAAATTAAATCAAAGATAAATCAAAGTTTAGAAAATAGAATGCTTGCTAATTTGAGACAAAAATAAGAATTTTATTCCATTCCAAAGTTCATCATGATCAAGTGCTAATTGGGAAATTAGCTACTCATCATGATGAGAGAATTACATGAAAACATGAAGAAAGACATGATTAAAAAGAAGACTTGAAAGTAAAGGTACAAAATGAAATTAGAATGCAGGAAAAACAGTAAATAAAATAGAACTAAGCTCCCAAAAAAATCTCCTCCTGGCCATCTGAAGCTGTCTGGAATTTATAGAAAAAGTTGCTGGATGGTCACGCCCCTAGGTCACGCCCGTGACCTAGGGCGTGTCGGTCTCGGAACCGTCGTCTTCAAGTCTTCTGAACGTTGGCGCGAAACCGCCAAAAGTTGTTAATTTGCGGGTCACGCCCCTAGGTCACGCCCGTGACCTAGGGCGTGTCTTGACGGTTGTTGAAGAACGGCGGGAAGCAGAAACGGCGGGAATAACTCCGGCCGTTGTTGGAAGGGTCACGCCCCTGGTCACGCCCGTGACCATGGGCGTGTCTTGAGAAAACTCCCAGCGAGTGAAACTGTAGCATTAAGTCGGCACGCCGGGCTGTCACGGGGTATGTCACGCCCGTGGCAAGTGTGTCACGCCCGTGACTTGTTAAACTGCCGTTGACTGGACATCAGGGCAGGGCACTGGATGTCACGCCTGGAGTACACGCTCGTGTAATGATGGTCACGCCCGTGACCTTAAGGCGTGTAATTTTAATTGACGTGTCAGGTAACTCCTTCCACGAGCCGGGTTCTAGCCCGGATGTCACGCCCGTGACCATGTTGGTCACGCCCGTGACGTTGGCGTGTTCTTTTGAAATTTTCCTGCTTTTGCGCAGTTTTGTCTCCTGATCAACCCTATAGACTCCAAATTGCGATTTGCAGCCCAGATTGCCCTGAAACAAGAAATTAGAAAAATTCAATAATAAAATTACAAAATATAATTATAAATTAATTAATTATTAAATAAAAATAATGTAAAAACTTGGACAAAATTAGAGTTATCAAAACCTCTTGCACAATTTGGGATCAGTAGACCCAAAAATAATGTCATCCACATATATTTGTACCAATAAGATTTGGTCCTTATGATGTCTAGTGAAAAGTGTTTTATCTATGGTTCCTCTTGTAAATTCATGCTCTAAGAGAAAGCTTGCTAGGGTCTCATACCAAGCTCTTGGAGCTTGCTTTAAACCATAGAGAGCTTTATGCAATTTGTAAACATAAGAGGGTTGAGTTAGAGAGATAAAACCTGGAGATTGTTCTACATAAACCTCTTCTTGAAGTACACCATTCAGAAAGACACTCTTAACATCCATCTGGAATACTTTGAACTTTTTGTAGGCTGCATAGGCTAGGAATATTCTAATGGCCTCCAACCTTGCAACATGAGCAAAAGTTTGGTCATAGTCTATTCCTTCTTCTTGCCTATAGCCTTGAGCAACAAGTATAGCCTTGTTTCTTACTATGTTCCCTTGTGCATCCAATTTGTTCCTATAGACCCATTTGGTTGCAATAACTGGGTAGTTATGAGGTCTTGGAACCAAATCCCAAACTCTACATCTCTCAAATTGATTTAGTTCCTCTTGCATTGCAAGAATCCAGTGAGGATCTTGCTCAGCTTCATGGATGGTGAGAGGTTCAATTTGAGAGAGAAAACATGCATGCATCAAGTCTTGATTGAGCTGATGTCTTGTCTGTACACCAAATGAAATGTCTCCAATCACTTGAGATATGGGGTGATCTCTAAGTGTGACAAGATCAGTTGGTGGAGTTGGTTGAGTAACAGCTTCTGTAAATAATTCCTCTTGAGGAATGGTACTGGCTGTTGATGGAAGTTCAGTTACTTCCTCTTGGACTTCTTCTTCACTATCTTCAGCAGCCATTTTGAAGGTCACTGCTCCAATGCTTACTCTTCCATATCCTTCTGACTGACCACTCTTTGAGTCTCCAAATATCACCTTTGGTCCTAGCTTGGACTTATAGCTTAAGAGATTTGCTTTGCTGCCAGTCATGTGCTTGGAGCAACCACTGTCCAGGTACCAGGTCTTACTTAACCTTGGACAGCTCTTCACCTGTACATGCATTAAAAAATAAAGCTCAATTGTTCTTGACCCAGGTTACCTTGGGTCCTTGGTTTGGCTGAAAAGTAAAACTAGAAATGACTGATAAGGCAGGTTGAGACTTATACCCTAGAGGGTGATATCTCCTAGGTGGGATTATCCAATCAGCTACTGGATTAAATGTCTTGTTAGCTGCTTTAAAATTTCTATAGGAGAAATGATTTATATTTGGTCGTTCTGGGATCGACAAATTATTGTGCGTTCGTCGACCAGAGTTCGACGAATGGGGATGAGATCGTCGACCTCCACTCAGAGAATGACCATGGTCATTTTCTGCGTCCCACGTTCGTCGACCTCTGCTCGACGAACCATACACAGTTCGTCGATCGCAGTTGGACGAATAATTATTTCTGAAGTTTGCGTTCAGCGTTCGTCGATCGGGGTTCGACGAACTTGCAAGATTTCGTCGATCTGAGTTCGACGAGTTCTGCTGAACTTGGTTTTTAACAGCTTTCTTCTGTTTTCTATTTCTATTGTCTAGGGGATTTGACTTGTTTTCTGACATGGGTTTTTCAATTAGTTTCTCTTTACCCTTAGCAGTGATAAACTTTATGGGAGTAGAAAGTATATTCTTCTTTATTATGGGGGGGTAAACTTGATGAAGCACCCAAGCCCAGCCTGTCATTTAATCTGGCATTTACTGTGCTTGTGATATCCATCAGCTTGAGGCTTATCCCATTGAGAGATTGCTCAAGTTGTTTTGCCTCACATAATTCGGATTTTAACTTGATTATCTGTTCATTAGCTAGTGTCAATTGATCAGTTAGTTTTCTATTTTCTGTGCTGACAGATTCAAGGTTTTCTAGTCTAGTCCTCAAGGTTTTTATTTCTTTCTCTGAGTTTATTAGATCCATGCACATTGTTTTAAATTCTACTTTAAATAAGTCAGAATTGAAATCAAAACTAGAAATCACCTGATCAGCCTCTGAGTCTGAGGCACCTTCATCTTCAGAATCCTCTTCTGATCCACAGTTGCTTCTGGAGGCATCTATTGCCATTAGGCACACCTCCTTGGATCTGGCTTCTTCCTCTTCTTCACTGGAGCTGGAGGAGGATTTTTCCTCTTCTGTGTCACTCCAAGACTCAACAACAAATCCTTTGTCTTTCCTTTTATATTTGTTGGAGGAGGGTCTGCTGCTTTGTTTTCTTCTGGAATCCTTGTCCCTGCCCTTGTCCTTTTTCTGATTCTCTGGGCATTCTGAAATATAGTGCCCAGGCTTTCTGCATCCAAAACACACAACCTCCTTAGTTGATGTCTTGTCATATTTGGGCTTATCATCCTGCCTGGATGATTTTCTTCTAAAGTCCTTTCTTGCCATTTTGTAGAATCTTTTGGCAAAAAGACTCATTAACTCTTCATTGGATGTAGATGTTTCATTGTCTTCAGAAGCTTTGAAGGCCAAGCTGTGCTCCTTCCTAACTGGGGTAGTTGCCTTCTGTTCTGCTGCCTCTCTTGATTTGACAAGCTGCTCATATGACTTCAGCTTGCCTAACAGAGATTCTGTTGAAATCTCATTGAGGCTTCTGGATTCTTTGATTGGCCAGATTCTGGAATCCCATGAACTGGGGAAACACATCAGTATCTTGTCATTCACCTCAGTTAAGGTGATGTACTTGTCAAGAGTCTTGAGTTCACTGATGATTGAACTTAATCTATTGTACATCTCAGCCACAGATTCTGTCTCATCCTTTTTGAAATTCTCATAGAGAGAAATGAGACTGGATCTCCTATCCTTTCCTTCATCAGCTGAGCCTGCTATCATTTGGTTGAGAGAGTCCCAAATGGCCTTGGCTGAGGTGCACTCAGCCACCTTCTGAAATATGTCATCTGACATTGTTTGGGCCAGAATATTCATAGCCTTTGCATCAACCATCTTGGCTTTCTTATAGGCTTCAGTATTGTCTGGAGGTGGTACTGCACTCAGATTAGTTGATGTGCTGGCAAAAGTTGCAGGAGCTGGAGGAACACCTGTTGAAATGACAGAAAAAATATCCTCATCAATGGAGTTCATATATAATCTAATTCTTGCCTTCCAGATGACAAACTTATTAAGATTGCACACTGGAGGTCTGATGCTTGTATAATCCTTGTTTTGGGTCATGTCTGTGAGAAGGATAAGTCCAATAACAGAATAAAAACAAACAGATCTAACTAAGGGATCTTTGGGTTCAGGTGTTAGCCTGTACAACCAATCAGGTATGGTATGTTAACCAACCTGTAAGGTCTGGTAATTTAACCAACCTACTCTGATACCAATTGAAAGTTCAGGAGGTATGCTTGATACCACCTGAAGGTGTTAGTTAGAACAGATATACTCTAGAGGGGGGGGGGGGGGTGAATAGAGTATGTTGGTGATTTTAAAACTTTTACAACTATTGTTGTATTTTAGGTGTGTGTGCAGGGAAACAAATATAATAAACCAAGATGCAGCAATTATCTAATCACAGCACATTCACAGAGCAAGGCCAGAAAACAAAAAGAAAAGAAAGCAACCAGACGACACAAGAATTTTATACTGGTTCCCCAAATCTGGGTAGTCCACTCTTCTACCACCCTGGTAGGAATCCACTGCAGGAAGGCGTTGATCAGGTGTCCTGACACCAATGAGGTTTTGATCAGGTTCCCAAAAACCAAACCCTCAAGTCTTTTGGAGGGAGACTTGCAACCAGAATAATTTTGAAGGGAATTAAAACCCTGTACAGAGGTGGAGTGAGAGAGTGATGAGGTCTTCTCTTTCTCAAGTCAAATGAGAAGACTTGTGGATTGTTGTTTAGCAGCTTTGCTCCCCCTGAGATGTAGAATGAATCAGGAAGAATGCTGGAGCACTGCTTCAGGGTGATAGGTCTTCAGAGACCTAGATTTCCTGGTCCAGAGAAAGTCTCCAGGAACTTCTTGTGACTGATATGAATGTATTGTCTTTGAAGTTATCCTGAGTAAAAGCAGATAAAGAAGACTCTTGATATTGATGTAGTGTTCTTCTTCTTCTTCTTCTTGATCAGTTTCTCTCTGGGCCAAGAATGAATTCCTTTTTCTGTGTTGTCTGAATCACTGTCTGTCTTTTTTTTGTGTATAACTGTATTACTCACTCTTTCTGTATATCTCAATGTCTCATAAGAAACATTCGAATTTCGAATATAGAGCAGTAATGGAAGACGACCTGGAAAGGAAGAAGCAATTAATTATTTCCCCAACTGTTTCCATGGGAAAATGGCATGTAATAATCCAGGATTAACTTCGCATTCTAACGGTAGTATTCTGGGAAGAACTGCCATTAAATGTTCAGGAATCAGCGCCATGGAATGAGACGAGAACGGAAGAAGACCTAGTCTGGAATCGTCGACCGAAGAACATCATTCGTCGAACTGAGTTTTGAGTTCGTCGAGCTGAGCCTGAGTTCGTCGAGCTAAGCTGAGTTCGTCGAGCTGAGCTGAGTTCGTCGAGCTGACAGTCTTCATTCGTTGAACAGACAATCTTCAATATCAGACAATCTTTATTCGTTGAGCAGAGAACTAAATTCGTCGAGCTGAGAACTGAAGTCGTCGACCTGAGAATCTGAGAACTTGAGGTCCAAGTTCGTCGAGCTCAGAAAGTAATTCGTCGAACAAAGCTTGAAGTTGGACTTAGAGAAATTCTGAAGTAGTACTGATAAAGCTTGAAGTAGAATCCCGGTGTTCGTCGAACAAAGAACATAGTTCGTCGAGCTCAGCACTACGAATTGTCTCACGATCGTCGAGCACAGAACTCCCTTTGTCGAGCTGAGTTCGACGAACGTCGAACTCATTTCACTTAGTCTGAAAAACTGATATATCTGGAGTTCCTGATGGTCTTGAGGAAGGCCGGTCCATCTGAAGTTGAGATAGAGGACTGTCCTAGACTCTAAGACATAAACTTGACCCAGACTATACATGATGGGTCACATCCTAGGTCAGTGGACCTAGCCCAAATCAACTAGGGATCCAACATGGTGGCTTACTGATCCTCTTCGATCTCCGAAGAACCTGATCATGGCTAACCACCTCGACTACTCTTGAACCAGCTCCGTTCCCGGGCAAACCCGGAATAATGCTCCCCTTGCTTCCTGAACAAGATGCCTCCTCACTGGAACCAGGAGCACCTGGAGCAACGCTCCCCCTGCTTCCTGAACCAGAAGACTCCCCTCTTGAACAAGAACTACCTGGAACATCGCTCCTCCTGCTTCCTGAACTGGAAGGCTCCGTCTTCGAGCCAGAAGTACCTGGAGCATCGCCCCCCTACTTCCCTACTCTGACGCCTTTGCCCCCGAGCTAGAACAACCAGGAGCTCCTGGTGACTCAGGCAGCTCCACCTGAACCTTAGCAGCAGCCTCCTTCAGCCCACAATCTGACCTGCTCATCTCTAGCTCCACATAAGAGCTATCCCAATACGACGTCAACTCATCGAAGACAACGTCTCTTGACACGATGAACCTCTTTTTCGCAGGATCCATACGCCTCCATCTTCTCCTTTGCTCATCATACCCAACAAAGACTAGCTTCGTTTTGAGAGCATCCGGAGTGTGTACATAGCAGGTAGATCCAAACACCCTTAGGTGCTTCACACTGGGCTTCACCCCGAACATCAGCTATAAGGAGTCTTCACATAGATCGGACTAAGAGACATCTGATTGATGACATGAGCAGCACATGCCATCCCTTCCGCCCAAAGAGCCTTAGGAACGCCTTTACTCTGAAGCCAACACTTGCATGTCTCCGTTAACCAACTAATCATCCGAGCTGCAATACCGTCTTGCTGTGATGTATGTCCACAAGAAAGCTCCTTCCGGATCCCTTGCTTCCTATAAAAGTTTGAGAACTCGGTTGAGCCAAACTCACCACTGATGCTTGTCCTCAACTTCTTGATCCGCAGGCCAAGCTGGCCTTCCACATGCTTCTTGAACTCCATAAGCAGGCGTATCATGTTCGACTTCTCCTTCATGAAGTATACCCAAGTATACCTTGAATAGGCATCAACCAATATCAGCATGTACCTGCTGCCTCCAAGACTGGTGGTGACGGTCGGTCCAACCGGAGCACAATGGACAACCGCCAAAGGTGCTTTACATCTGGATTGTGCCTTATCAACCATAAAACGATAAGCTTCACTTTGCTGACATCCCGCACATCCCTGACCATCGCCATAAGATGATAATCTAGGCAAGCCTCTTACGAGTCTTCTTACCGCCATGACTTTCAGCTTGTCCATCCCTACATGCCCCAGTCTTTCATGCCAGATAGCTGCACTATCACTGGCCTTCATCCGATCAACACCAGAACTTGTTGAAGACCGAACTAAGTTATTATCCTTGCCTCCAACATGAGCTACGTTTGCCGAGAGCAAGATAACCTTGCACTCCTTCCTGAGGTGACCATGTTGCTTGCATCTATAGTACCTTGGTCCCTCCTTCCTCTTACCATCACGCCTAGGAGAACCACTCCTCTCTTGCTGATATGAAGTAGAAGGACCATCCTCTGCAGCAACCTTCACCTCCTTCCTGAACAACCCAACAAGGGAAGTCCAAACCTCCGTCGCTGACCGACATCTACTGATGTGGTCCAAGAGCTCCGATGAGATCACCTGCTTGAGAATAGACTCTGCTTTCACATTTGTCTCCTTCCAAGATCTCATCTCTTCAGCATTGCCAGCAGTAGCCTCTTGTCTTTCTGCTTCGCATACTACATCCCAAAGGTCCTCGCCAAGAAGAAAGCTCTCCATACAAGACTTCCACCTATCAAAGTTCGTCTTTGTAAGGAGATCAATTCCAAGACAACTTGCATCTTCCACTGCCATGGTTCTACCACTGGTTCCCTCTTCAAAGAGTAATAACCACTTCAGTTGATCACTGCTTATCCACTTCAGTCCAGCTCTGATACCATGTTAAAATTCAATAACCTAGCACTACTACCACGTTGAATTTTCTCCAGGTGGTCAACGAGATAGCCTGACGCCAAATTAATATTCTCAGGACTATCAAAATCACACCTTGATCACGCGGAAATTTCCCTGGAACTTAAAGTGAGCAGGGGGTTATCTTAACTAAAGCCAGTCAACCAGAAAACACATGCAGCACAAGAGTCTTTATTGATTCACAACAATATTCTCTACACAACGAGACATACATGGCGAGACATGCTTCACCAAACAACCACCCAAGGGAAAGCAGAGAACTACAAGACAAGTCAAGTTCACACAAGCCGCACAGACTCAAACATCAAGCCTCCGGTCTACTGCTGTGGAGTCCGCATAGTCCGCCAGGTCGCCAAACCGCAACCCAAGCCGCGCGGACTACCCCTTATTCCAATGCTTGCTCCACCCGCCGATCTGCAAGCCGCCTGACCGCGCGGTCGCCTAGCCGCCAGACCGCACAAGCTGCGATGCCGAATAAAACAGTCCGCCTGAAGCAGGCGACTTATTGAACCCTGAACCAAGTTGCCAAAGAGAAGACCATCTGGTCGCTGTCCTGCTGTTTACCGCCTGTTGTTTAACCGCAGAGTCCGCACTGTCCCTGACCGCAATCAGAGCCAAGTCCTGGCTTTCCAGCGCTATCCGCACAACCTGCGCAGCACAACCCGGTCAACTCAATCAAACAGCGCAGACACAAAAGTCCTGTCCGCAGCAACTTTTGCGAGCTCACTTACTGTTCACTTGGTTTCTCAGGTTACTATTCCTGATGTGACATGGGTCCTATTTATAGGTACGATGATGAGTGTGGTCACCGCCCTAGCCGATAGGATTACCGCCACATCCCGCAGCAAGACGCCTCCGTAGTCCACGGATACAGTCCAGTCCGTCGCGCCTGTGCAAGATAGCCGGCCCGCCTAGCTTCTCCAAGGCCGGGCACAATCGTCAGTCCGCCTTATTGCCAAAGGCCAAGCCGCCAAGACATCACCAAGGCCGGACAACAACACCAGTCCGCCTTGTCGCCGAGGGCCAAGCCAGGACCGCCACAGCCGGACTCCGCAGCAACACTGTCCGCCAATCCGCGGACACAACCCAACCCGCTTATCCCGAGCCAACAGCCTCGCCATTAAGGCACCTGCAGGACTCAGCGGACACACATCTTCAGTCCGCTCATCCCGAGCACACGGCTTCGCCACCAAAGCACTTGCCGGATTCAGCGGACACACTGTTCCAGTCCGCCCATACTGCGGACATCACTAGTCTGCATATGCCTGCAGACACTCCAGTCCGCATACCCTGAGTCAACCTTGTCACCAAGACACTTACCGGACTCAGTGGACTTCAGCTCCAGTCCGCACGCAGTTGCGGACACAATCTTCAGTCCGCTTATCCCCAAACTCGCAACCAAGGCAAATGCACTTATGCCGAGCTTGGCGGGCTGAGAAGTAGTCCGCGCTCCACTGCGCGATCTCCCTGGACTGAGCCAAACATGGACTTGGTTCAGAACCAACCAAGTTCACACTACTGGCCACAAGGTCCAGTCCGCACTTACTGGCGGACACTGGATTCAGTTCGCCAAACCCGGCGACCTCCAACACTTGTCCGCACTGACTGGCGATCTCCGCGGCTTCCACTTGCCGCGACACCAGAGCAAGACCAAGGCAACTGCCAAGCCAGTCTGCAGTGCTCCAGTTCTTCAGTCCGCTTCATGCCGGACTCCGCGGATAGAGTTTCTATCCGCCCGGTTACTTCCTGGGATCCAGCTGCTTCCTGAGCACAAGCCGGCCTGGCTAATCACTGCTGCTGTCCGCGTAGTCCGTGCGAACAGACTGCCCAGGCCGCTACAGAGCAAACCATCTGCAACATCCTCGCCGACCTAGCTGTCCGCCAACCCTGTCCGCGTAGTCAGCTCGGATAGGTCCAAGTGCTCCATTCACCCACTTTCACTTCACAAATTTCAACAGCTTCAACACAACGCGGACGGCTGAAGACGGTGAGCGACCTTTAGAGACAGGGGCAAACCCATTCCCAGACAAACCCGGGCACAGGGGCGGATCTAGAGGGGGCCCGAGGGACAATGCCCCCCCCCCATTATTTTTCAAAATAGATGGTGTATTTGGATTCCTCTTGTCAAAGCAATGAATTTTGATTACTTATACGTTAAAAACAGTGGCCAGATGAATAAGATATAGCTCTGATAAAAATGAAACGTTTTAAATTTTTTTTTCGAGGAAGTTGATGTTTGACCTCTATTTTAAAATTTTTAGAACCCAGTGATGCATTTGAAAGAAAATTGTGCACCGCCATTATCAATTTGTGCACCTCCATTATTAATTTTCTGGATCCGCCACTGTTCGAGCACGTGCCCGATGTGTTTTCACAAGATTTAGGCGCGAGGACCGCGCCGTCTAGGTTTTATTTCAAAATTTTATCGCATCTCCCTTTCGCTCTATCTACCGCCTCCACCCTAGCGCCCGACCTCTGCCTGCGAAAGTGCAAAGCTTTGGCGAAGCCTGCTCCCCGTAGCCGCCGGCGCATTGCTGAATGCTTGAACCCCTTGCCGCTCCCGCTTCCAATCTTCCATCGCCGCGTGCCGACGCCCGATGCTCGACGCCCGACTGTAACTCTGTAAGTGTGAACTGCAAAGTGGATCTTTCAGTCTTTCCTCACATCTCTTCTTGTTGGTCATTCTCACTGATTTTCTTTGATCTTCTCACCATTTCCAGGACGATCTCTTCAGCTCTTCCCGTTAACTGTTAACACATTTAAACTTGCTCGGTGCCTTAGGTGAGTTGGTGGTGTAATTGGTGTTTCCATGCCAATCTCTTCGAGTTCCGACTTCCAGTACTTTTGTATTTCTCTGATTCTCTCAGTTCTGCCTTTTGAGTTCCAAGATATGTTGTTTGTATTGGCAACCCTATATGGATATTGACAGCACAAAGATAATGACAGTCTAAAATATGGCTATTGACAGCCCGATGGATACTAGCAGTCCAAAAATTTAATTTTTAAATAGACATTTTTAGAAAAAGTGTTCAACATAAAAGTTGTAGATCTCGTCAAGATCTAGAACTTTTATGTTGAACACTTTTTCTAAAAATGTCATATAGTAGACCTATTTTCAAAAGGCGCAGAACTCGGGCAGAACTCGCATAGTTCCGCCCGGGTAGTTCCGTCCGGGTTCCGCGCCTTTTGAAAATAGGCCTACTATATTACATTTTTAGAAAAAAATGTTCAACATGAAAGTTGTAGATCTCGTCGAGATCTACAACTTTCATGTTGAACACTTTTTCTAAAAATGTCATATACTATACCTATTTTCAAAAGACGCGTGTTCCACATTTTGGGCTGCTATTAGCGGTCATATTATGTATGTTTTTTATTATTTTGCTGGGCTGCCAATATCCAAAATTGGACTGCCAATATAAACGTCCATCATTTTGATATTTTTTCTGATGAAGTGTATGATGTTTCACATTTCGCAATTTATATTTCACAAATTATGCATGATGCTGATGTTATGAATTGGTATCTGTAAGTAGTAAGTTATAAATTGTCTTGGATGGTTCAAATTTCTCATCAAGTTGTGGTTTTCCCTTAGCTTTTTTGGATAGTTGAATGGACAAGTTTTTCGAAAATAGGTACACATGAGTCAAAAGTCACAGATAGTAAGAGACTTCGAGTCAGGAATCACACGTTTAATTGGCACGATATTCATATTCTTGTGATAATATCTAAACATTCTGACTAGAATTTAGTTTAATAACATAACTTTAGTTTTTTTTGAACACTTTATCATCAAATGTAGTGTTGTTTTTGCTTCAAATATTAATTTTAATAGTTTTAAATTAAAAAAATGAAAAATTTATAGCTTTTATTTGGTGCCCGGATCAGATGAAAATCCTAGGTCCAGCACTGCTTAGAGAGCCTGCCACCCTCCAACTGCTTGATGGAGTTCGGGACGACTTCGACTGTTTAGATGGACCTTGGTGGAGATCCTGCAGAGAGAAAAAGAGAATGGAGAGAGAGGTTGGAAGAAGAGAGAGAAAGTTCAAAGTTCACAGTTTTGAAAAGGATCCAAATAAAGTAAAGTAGAAGACTAATTATAGATTATTGAAAGTGACGTCCGGTAATTTTGCTCGGTAACTACCGAACGGCCAAATAAGAATGCTCGGACTTTAGCCATGAATCACCATTTTTAGAGAATTGACGACCCTGCCCATGCCCTCCCCATCCCCCCCCCCCCCCCTTGCGTCGAGCGGCCAAGGGGGGCAGTCGACCTTGGGGGAGGCCGTGGCCGCCCGGGAGCCGAGCGGCCTAAGGGCGGTCGGCCCTTGCGGGGCCGGCCGAGGCCGCCCATGTGTCGGGCGGCCTTGGGATGCTCCCCCTCGCAAGGTCAGCTGATGTTGTGGCCACCCTACAGCCGGTTACCAAGGGGGTGGCCGAGGCCGCCCGTGTGCCGTGCAACCTTGGGATGCCCAACCCTTGTGGGGTCGGCCGAGGCCGCTTGACCGTCGGGCAGCCAAGGGGCGGCCGACCCTTGCGGGGCCGACCGAGGCCAAGGCCGCTTGCGGCCAGGCGGCCTAGCGGCGGCCAGCCCTTACGGGGCCGATCGAGGCCGAGGTGGCCTATGGCCGGGCGGCCAAGGGGAGGCCGGCCCTTGCGGGGCCGGCCGAGGCCATCGGGCGGCCGAGGGAGCGGTCGGTGCACGGGATCCCGCATGGCGGTTGGGATCGCATGCACGGTGGTTATCACGTAGATCGGTTGCGCGGATTGCGCGCATGGTCGTTAGGCCCATAGCTTCCCACTTCGCTAGTGGGGTGAGAGGGAATTCCGATTATTTGCAGCCCGGATCGGTCCTTCAACTAGCCACTATGTCAAGTAGGCATGAACATGTATTGCAATATATTCAAGTTAATTATACTAATTAATTGATATTTGTTCCTTAAATATGTTAATTAGGATTTGATTAAGGCATATATGAGATTTGGGGGAAATTTAGATCTGAGTTGATTTCTTTTGAGGTTCCCTTATTCGGGCTCGGTTGAACCGTGGATTTCATTAAGCACAACCTCGACACACGCCCGCAAGTGCACCCCCACGACACAACCACCTGAGCCACTTGGGGAAGACCTCCCGCATGATAGTTAACTAACGGGAATCACCCTATGTGGCGAAAGTCGCGCATTGGAATCCTCTTGCATGGCAAGACCCGCGCTGGGTTAATCCTGCACAGAATTTCCTGCGCGGGACTCCCTCGCTTAGGCCATCCCACTAGGCAAAATGTTGCCTCACAAGATTACCAACCAATGGGGAATTCCCTCATTGGCTGGTAGGAGCGCTGGCCAAGTCAGTGCTCTTGGTCTGCTCCCTGTACAGCCTCCTTGATGGGGAGTGTTGCGGACTTCTCAACAGGGAGGTGTTGGCATAACTATCGCACCACCCGATGGGGTGGTGCGGCAGTTACCGAGTGGGATGTCGTGTAACACCCCAAAAAGGAGTTGGAGAGAACATGATAAAATTCGACCGGGACTCGACGAAGATCGTCGAGCGTCGAGCAGAGTTAAGTTCGACGATTTTGGTCTGTTATGTGAAATCAATCCCGTTCGACGAACTAAAGCCCGTTCGACGAACTGACTCCAGATTGACGAAGTTCGTTCGACGAAATCATCTCCGTTCGACGATTTATCGAAAAACGAAGATATGGCCGAGCGGTGACTCGTGTCAGATGGCTGGTGAGCGGCCAGTAGGAGGTGGGTAACTTTTCAGCTTAAACCCGAGTCGTTGCTGCGCTTTGATGATTTTATCGTGGGGCTGGGGTGAAACTAGAGACCACTTATACAGAGGGATTGGGATTCAGGAAATCATTATTTTCTTTCTCTCTCTCTCTTCCTTGCTTCCCGAGTTCTGGAGCAGAGAAATCTCGGCTGATGATAGGGTTTGAGTGGACTTGTTGAGCTGCTGGAGGAGATGTTGGGGCTCAAATCAAGAGCCGAAGCTAGAATCGCGAAGGGAAAAATGAGGCGATCATTTCCATCTGCGTAGAAAAGCTTTGTCATGGCTCCGAATAAAACTCCAAGGGTAACGATCTTCCTCCCTGGACATGTGAAGTCCTTATTTCGGCATATGCATGGATTTCCCCCGCCAAAAGGTGGAATGTTGAGGGATTTCCCTTGGGTTGATTCTTGAAATCCCCAATAAGGTTTACATATAGATCCGGAAATGTGTAGTACAGAATAAACATATTGTGTGAAGCCTATCTGGACAGGTTGGTCTTGATTGGTGATTAAAATATTGCGCAACAGAGAAGACTCCGTGTATAAACGAGTATTTTGTGGAGTCGGAGGGTTGTTCCTGTGAAGTGGAGTAGCAGGAAGTACTGGAGTGGAATTCTAGGAAAATACCCTCGAAGTGCATGTGTTGTATGCTATGACAGTCCAGTGTTTCTGGCACTGCAGGTGGCTGCAGGGTTTTCTGGATAGTTGGTCCAGATATGGTTGGGGCTGGGTACAGAAAGGTGTTCTGTCGCTAACGCCAGGCGATAGTCTTTGTCGCTGGCGATATCTCCTAACTAACCTGTGATTGTGAAGCCAGTCCTTCAGTGACGTTGTGGCGATTGTGAGCTATGCACTCTTAAAGGCCAGTGTGCCGAACGGATAAGGGGAAGCCGACCCGCATCAGTCTAGACATTGAACTGGCGATTTGAGCAACGGGCAAGGGCTGAACTGTATCCGCGTTATGGTTGTCTAACTTGAGTGCCTAAGTTATTGGCTTCGTTAGGATCGCATAACGAGAGTCTTGGGATGTTCGCCATCAAGACTAAGGTCTCCGGCCATGGGCCGTGGTATGAATGCTCAAAGTTTACCGTTGGGTTTGAGACCTGAGAACGATGGTGGGACCCTGGTTTTCCGGTACACCAATAATGTGCCCTGAGTGCACGGAGCGTCGGGCAGTGTGATTGACGTTTGTGATTTATTAATTGTGCGTGAGAGCATATCTTGTGATATATCTGCTTGTGAAAATGCTATGCCTGCACTGAAGGAATACCACTGCCCCGGGAAAGGGGTGGGGTCGTTATAAATTAGTCAGTTGAATGCTGACCGTTGCTTTGTTTGCCGCCGTCGCGGTGGATTGTCCCCATGCAGGTGCTGGAGAGCTGAGTGGGAAATAATGGGTTGAAGCCCTTACTGCTGCTGCTATGCTAGCTCTTGAAGGCCAAATAAACAAAAGTTTATTGTTTTCATGTGTGGCCGGCCTGCGTGCTGATGTATGTAATCCACACTTGTCAAGATTAACTGTAAGGCCTTAAGGCCAAACATTTTGTGTATTTTTGTATACACTCCTTGGAAATATATAAATGTGGTTGTTTATATATAGTTGACATTCGTGGTCGATGAGTTCAATATTAACCCCTAATGCTTCCGCTATAATGCTCTGAGTTAGGATGCGTGTTCTAGTTTGTGATATTAACATGTAACCCCACCATCTGTTTGTGGTATATAGTGTGGGGCCTCAGCCGGACCTTCTATTATATGTCATGTAATGGATGGAGGTGTCATAATTTGGTATCAGCTTGTCTTGGTCTTCCTCCTTTGAATTTGTGGTCGACTTCTTTTGAGGGGTGGTGAGCACGTGTAAGTGCGACCCGTTATAACATGAATGAACTCAAGAATGTCCACCAAGGAATGCAATTACACCTGTTTAAGGAACCTGCGTGTTCCTACTATATTGTTGTTGCTTTTGTCAAGTCGCTAAAGTGTGTCTTTTACATGTATAGGTGACACAAAGTGGCGCGGGACAATCTGAGCCCCAGCATTCTGATGAGAGTACGATACCAGTTGAGGTGCCTAAACCTCCTCCGTCTACGGAGACAGTACGCTTAGTTGCGGAGGCATTGCTTGCTATGATCCAAACACAACCTACTGGGAAGGCGCGGTCTGCCGAGGTGCCAGAACAGGTTGGTGTGAGGCCCGGACCTGTTGAGGCTGCTATAGATCCACGAGCAGAGGAACGACAACTGAAGCAATTTATGAGCTTCAATCCTCCTACATTTACGGGGTTGTGATCCCCAACGCAGATAGAGGATTAGCATGCACGCGTCAAGAGGATTTTGACGGTGATATGAACAGTGGAGGAACAAAAAGTAACCTTGGCCACTTTCCTGTTGGAAGGAGAGGCTCGACTTTGGTGGGAAGAAATGGAGTTGCACCACTTGGCGGGCAGACAACTAACAGAAGTATCGATCGAGGAGTTTTCGAGACTATTTTTGGAAAAGCATTTGTCGTCGGCTCAGCGAATAACCATGAAAAATGAGTTCCAGCATCTAACCCAGGGGAAAGTACTATTGATACCTACTTACATAAGTTTACCAGGTTGAAACGTTATGCAGGATCTATCTTTGTTGACGAAGAGCGTAAAACCAATAGGTTCTGTAAAGGGTTGCGGGATGAGTTGAGATTCCTACTCTCGAGTTCGGTGAACTAGGGGTTTCAAGCGTTGGTTAATACGGCTCGTGCGTTGGAGAAAGATATGAAGCGGGTACAGGGCAAGAAGGACTTGGCGGTGACAAAGCCCGAGTTCAAAGTGTCGCACCTGGGAAAACAAACTACCAAAGGAAATGGGGTAAGAGATCCAAGTCTTCTACACAGGCTCCCTTAACTGTTGCATCTGGAGCAACTTCTAGGCAAGACCCTCGTGCTTGTTATACATGTGGTAAGGTGGGTCACCTAGCCCGTGATTGTCGGGTTGATCCGCCAAAGAGTGAGAAGAAGACAGGAGCGTCATATGCTGAAAAGGGAAAGGTAGTGGTGGAGTCATCTGCATCCCAGGCGCATCCCCGAGTATATAATCTTGGTAAACAGGAGGCCATAAAGCTAAGTGACGTCGTCACAGGTGCGAGTTAAGATACTTTGTTATTGCTTTTGATACTTCATACCTTTTGTGTAGATTATGTATGATGTGTTTGTCTTAGGCTTTGTCCTGATTCGGGACTATCCGGCGAGAGCACTGTTTGATACGGGTGCTTCACATTCGTTTCTATCTATGGACTTCGTGTCACAGATCGGACTGCCGATTCGTATGATGGCAGATAATGTGAAAGTGTTATTACCGAACGGATGTGTGATGCATGCGGATAAGACATGCTATGTGGAGGTACGAATAGGAAGTCGATATTTCGGATTGTACGCATCTGTGCTGTCAATATCAGAATTTGATGTGATCTTTGGTATGGACTGGCTCTCGGAGTAGCGTGCTTTTATTGATTGCAATTCAAAGGAGATCACATTGGGATAGAATACCGAGCTAGAGACAAAATTCGCTGGTATGCGAGGATCGAGCAACTTATTGTTGTCTGCTCTCCAAGTCATCGAAGCTATTCGGAAGGGCGCGGAGTTATTCTTCACGCTTATTGTGGTTGTCGAGCCAAAAGCTAGTATGAGTGATGTTCCGATTGTTTCGGAGTTTGCTGATGTGTTTCCGAAGGAGCTTCTGGGGTTACCACCACAGCGGGAGATTGACTTCTCTATTGAGTTGGTGTCAGGTGCAAAACCCGTGGCCCGCTCGCCATATCGAGTAGTGTCAAAGGAAATGGCGGAACTGAAAGTGCAACTACAAGAGTTGCTTGAACAGAGCTACATACACCCAAGTATGTCACCTTGGAGCGCACCTGTTCTTTTTGTGAAAAAGAAGACGACAGTCTGCGATTGTGCATCGACTGTCGTGAATTGAATACGCTGACGGAGAAGAACAAGTATCCAATACCTCGAATTGATGACTTGTTCGATCAGCTAGTGGGATCAACCGTCTATTCTAAACTGGACTTGAAGTCTGGTTACTATCAGTTGAGGATTCAGGAAGGTGACATTCCCAAGACAGCGTTTGGAACACGCTACGGTCATTATGAGTTCACTGTAATGCCATTTGGGCTAACAAATGCGCCATTGGTGTTCATGGACCTAATGCACCAAACATTTCGTGAGTAATTGAACTTGTTTGTAATCGTCTTTATTGATGACATTCTAGTGTACTCTCAGTCTGAAGAAGATCATGCGAAACATTTACGGATGGTGTTACACACCCTAAGGAGAAACAAGCTCTATGTCAAGTTCTCAAAGTGTTAGTTTTGGCTATCGCCAATGGCTTTTCTTGGCCATGTGGTGAGTGGAGGGGGCATTGCAGTGGATCCGTCAAAGATAAGAGCCATACGGGAGTGGCCAGTGTTGTCTTCTGTGGCTGAAGTCAGGAATTTCCTTGGACTGACGGGCTATTGCAGAGGTTTCGTAGAAAACTTCTCACGGATCGCTTTGCCTCTTACCACATTAACGAGGAAGGATCAGAAGTTCGTCTGTACGCCGGAGTGCGCGCGAGCTTTTGAAGAGCTGAAGAGTCGCTTGACCACAACGCCAATCTTGACATTGTCATGTGGTTCAGATGGCTTTGAAATTTATAGTGATGCATTAGAGAGCAGCTTAGGCTGCGTTCTTCTTTAGTTTGGAAAGGTGATTGCTTATGACTCACGCTAATTGAAAGTGCATGAGCAGAACTATCCCGTACATGACTTGGAGTTGGCGGCGGTGATATTTGCACTTAAGCTGTGGCGTCATTACTTATATGGCGTGAAAGTGGATATATTCGCGGACCATAAGAGCCTAAAGTATTTATTGGATCAAAAGGATATCAACATGCGACAACGTAGGTGGATGGAGTTCCTCGGGGACTACACCTTCCAGATTCACTATACTCCAGGGAAGGAAAACGTCATCATAGATGCCTTGAGTCATAGGACTCCGACAAGGGCAACTTGGTTGCAGATGCATGATGAGCGTCTGATCCAGGAGTTGGAAGCTTTAGAGATTTCTTGTGTTGACAAGAATTCCACAGCAAATGCGTGCCTGAACTGGATGGAGGTGCAGTATGACCTTGCAGACAGGGTTCAACGAGCAAAAGAGCTCGACGAAGATCGTCGAGCGAATCTCGACGAAAATGTCGAGCATCGAGCAGAGTTCGACGATTTTGGTCTGTTATGTGAAATCAATCCCGTTTGACAAACTAAAGCCCGTTCGACGAACTCACTCCCGATCAATGAAGTTCGTTCGGCAAAATTAGCTTCGTTCGACAATTTGTTGAAAAATGAAGATATGGCCGAGGGGTGACTCGTGTCAGATTGCTGGTGAGCGGTTAGTAGGCGGTGGATGACTTTTTAGCTTAAACTCGAGCCGTTGTTGTGTTTTGATGATTTTATCGTGGTGCTGGGGTGAAACTAGAGACCACTTATGCAGAGGGATTGAGATTTAGGAAATCATCATTTCCTTTCTCTCTCTCTCTCTCTCTTCCTTGCTTCCCAAGTTCTGGAGCAGAGAACTCTTGGCTGGTGCTAGGGTTTGAGTGGACTTGTTGAGCTGCTGGAGGAGATATTGGGGCTGGAATCAAGAGCCGAAGCTAGAATCGCGAAGGGGAAAGTGAAGTGATCATTTCCATCCACGTAGAAAAGCTTTGTCATGTCTCTGAAGAAAACTCCAAGGGTGACGATCTTCCTCCTTGGACATGTGAAGTCCTTATTTTGGCATATGCATGGATTTTCCCCACCAAAAGGTGGAATGTTGAGGGATTTCCCTTGGGTTGATTCTTGAAATCCCCAATAAGGTTTGCATATAAATCCGAAAATGTGTAGTACGAAATAGACATTCTGTATGAAGCCCATACGAACAGGTTGGTCTGGATTGGTGATGTTTTTTTTGGCTCACCGGAGAAGACTCCGCGTATAAATGAGTATTTTGTGGAGTCGGGGGGGGGGGGGGGGGGTTATGCCTGTGAAGTGGAGTAGCAGGAAGTACTTGAGTGGAATTGCAGGAAAATACCCTCGAAGTGCATGTGCTGTATGCTATAACAGTCCAGTGTTTCTGGCACTACAGGTGGCTGCAATGTTTTTTGGATATTTGGTCCAGATATGGTTGGGGCTGGGTATAAAAAGGTGTTCTGTCGCTAACGTCAGGCGATAGTGGTTATCGCTGGAGATAGCTCCTAGCTAACTTGTGATTGTGAAGTCAGTCCTTCGGGGACGTTGTGGCGATTGTGAGTTATGCGCTCTTAAAGGCCAGTGTGCCGAACGGACAAGGGGAAGCTGACCCGCGTCAGTCTAGACATTGAACTGGCGATTTGAGCAACGGGCAAGGGCTGAACTGTATCCACATTATGGTTGTCTAACTTGAGTGCCTAAGTTATTGGCTTCGTTAGGATCCAATAACGAGAGTCTTGGGCTATTCGCCATCAAGACTAAAGTTTCCAGCCGTGGGACATGGAGCATGAATGCTCAAAGTTTACCGTTGGGTTTGAGACCTGAGAACAGTGGTAGGACCCTAGTTTTCCGTTACACCGATAATGTGCCCTGAGTGCACGGAGCGTCGGACCGTTTGGTCGACATTTGTGATATATTGATTGTGCATGATAGCACATCTTGTGATATATCTGCTTGTGAAAATGCTATGCCTTCATGGAAGGAATACCACTGCCCCAGGAAAGGGGTAGGGTCTTTATAAATTGGTCAGCTGAATGCTGATCGTTGCTTTGTTTGCCACCGTTGCAGTGGATTATCCCCATGCAGGTGCTGGAGAGCCGAGCGAGAAATAATGGGCTGAAACCCTTGCTGTTGCTGCTACTATGCTGGCCCTCGAAGGCCAAATAAATAAAGGTTTACTGTTTTCATGTGTGGCCAGCCTGCGTGCCGATAGACATAATCCACACTTGTGATCATTTACTGTAAGGCCTTAAAGCCAAACATTTTGTGTATTTTTGTATACATTCCTTGGAAATATATAAATGTGATTGTTTATATATAGTGGACATTCATGGTCGATGAGTTCAATATTAACCACTAATGCTTCCGCTAGAATGCTCTGAGTTACGATGCGTGTTCTAGTTTTTGATATTAACATGTAACCCTGCCGTCTGTTTGTGGTATGTAGTGTGGGGTCCCGGTCAGACCTTCTATTATATGTCATGTAACGGATGGAGGTGTCACATGTCATTCATGCGATGGCAGCGTGTCCCCCCTCCCCTCCCGAGACATTGTGCCCGGCGCCTCCCAGCGCTAGCTGCTGTCACATCCCAACACTGCGTTCGTCGTCGCCGGGCAACCATCATTGTCGGCCTCCGCCATCGTCGTCGGACTCCGCCATCGTTGATGGCCTCTGTCATTGTCGCTGGCCTCGCCCACCACCTGCCAACCTCCATCGTCATCAGCCTCTGCCATCGTTGCCGACCTCCATCATTGTTGCTGACCTCTCCAACCGCTTGCCGGCCTCCATCGTTGTCTACCTCCTCCTTGTCGCTTGCCTCACCCACTGCTTGTCGGCCTCCATCGTTATCGACCTCCGCTATTATCGCCGGCCTCGCACACCGCTTGCCAGCCTCCATCGCTGTCGACCTCTACCATTGTCGCTGGTCTCATCCACCGCTTGTCGGACTCCATCATATTGACCTTCTCCATCATCGCAGGCCTCCTTCTCGCCTCTTGGCCGGCCTCGTCCTCCTCTGCTCGGCCGACCTCCCCCACCATTCAGCCGGCCTCCCCCACCATTCAGCCAACTTCCTAAACCGCCCGGCCTTTGCTTCCGACCGGATTCCATCACAGGCCAGCCCCCGTCAGCCGGATTCTTGGCCACTGCCAATACTCCACCGTCTGATCATTGCCACGATATCTCCATTATTCGATCTCTGTGTAACTTCCCGCGCAATTTCCCACATAACCTCCCATAGTGGGCAGAGTGCGTGGCCAAAAATAGGACCTGTCTGCGTTTAATATAATTAATAAAATAATATGTGTTCCGAATTATATTAACTTATTATGCAAATATTAATTTCGGTGGTTATGGTATGTTGATAGCCGCATAACCACCCCTAAGGCCTATAAATAGAGCACTAGACTCTCCTTCATTTCAATTCTCTCTCGGCCTGGAATTCCTCCTACGGATTTTCTCTCTGCCCTCTTATTCCTCTTACGAAATTTCTCTCTCCTCTCTATTCCTCCTACAGATTCATCTCTCCTCTCATATTCCTCCTATGGAATTCTATCTCCACTCCCATTCTCTGCTCCTCCAACATGAGCACGTCTCTCCATGTGCACATTCCTCCTTGCACGCGCTCCTCCTTGCGTGTCTCTCTCCAAAGTACGAATGTCCCTCTGTGCGCACGTTCCTCCTTGCATGGGTCCCTCCTCCAAAGTGTGCACGTCCCTCCATGTGCATGTTCCTCCTTTCCCGCGCTCCTTGCATCTTCCCTCCTCCAAAGTACACATGTTCCTCTATGTGCAAGTTCTTCCTTACGCGCACTTCTCCTTACACGTGTCCCTCCTCAAAAATTCTCACGTCCCTTAGTGCGCATGTTCCTCTTTGTATGTGTTCCTCCTTATGTGTCACACATCCAAAGTGCTCACGTCTCTCCGTACGCACGTTCCTCATTGCGCGCCCCCCTCTTGCATATGTAACTCCTTCAAAGTGCACACGAACCTCCGTGCACACGTTCCTCCTTGCCCATGTTGCTCCTTGTGCGAGTCTCTCCTCCAACGTGCGCATGTCCCCCTATGCGCACGTTCCTCCTTGCACGTGCTCCTCTTTGTACGTGTCTCTCCTCCAATGTGTGCATGTCCGCTTTGTACAACCCTTTGCTGAGTGCCCCCCCTCGCAAAACCAGGGACCTGAGATGGTCAAAGTAGGCGAGTGGGGTAGGCAGACCTACACTCGCCCAGAGAGAGTGAAGGCCTTTCGCCAAGTCAGGCGGAAGGGCTTTTTCCCGGGCAAGCGGAAGGACTAAAGGGCACCCGCATATGGCAAAAAGGGTCCCATCAAATCAGGAGAATGGCATGTGAGTCCCACACTCACCCTTTGGGGAGCTGTGTTGGTAGATGCTTGGTTCACCCCAGTATTCGCCTCTTCCGACGAATGGTGCCTTCATGGACCACTCGCCCAGTAGTGGGGTCCAGAAGCAAAATTACATAGATGCCCTTGAAGACATGAAAATAGCCTTTCAGAACAGCAGAGTTACATTATTGGCAGACCCAATTGGGCTGCATATAGTAGAATGGAACAGCAGAGTTACACTGTTGACAGACCAAGTCTTGGAATTCTAAAAATAGACCCTGTGGGCACATTTGGTAAGGATGCAACTCATTTTTTGGCTTCTTCCTCCATGAGTTATTTTGGTCTGGCTGCATGAGCCCTCCAAGGTGCCCGACTCAGCTTTCTGGCTTGAGAGGGGGAGCGCTCTAGAGATCTTCTGGGTGTGTGGTGGGATATCTACGCTGCATCCCAAGGTTAATTTTCAGGTTCCTAGCAACGGGTCAGGGGCCCAAGCTTGGTTGAAGTATGTGTAAGCTACATTGTTGGATCTGAACTCTCGTTGGGGCCAAGTTTTGGCTTCAACATCTTTGGTACGGTGTGCGTGGAACGTAGCGCACACAAGAAAATCTTGAGCTAAGCCTCATGGCTAGAAGCGAGGACAAAGGAGTTGGCTCAGGCGGTTCGCCACCGCCGGCGAGTGGTGTCACGGTCGGGATGCTAGAAGACTTCAAGAGGGAGGTCCTACAAACCATCCACCTGGCATTTGCCACGAGAGGTAAGGGGGCCATGCCTTCTGTTCCAGTTGTTGCGGCCTTATCTTTGGGCCAGAATGCCCCTGGTCAGCGACCCGGGAAGGAGGTCCCGATCGAGAGCGGCGAAAGGGTTCTTGTCGGTGGGAAAAAATGTTTCCCTGGGCAGACGAGTGCAGATGGGGTCAGCAAGCCCCGGGCGCGAGATGGGCCCACTCGCCAGGTGGGTTGGAGGAAGCCCTTTCAGCGAGTTGATCATCTCTACCCCGATCCCAAATGAGTTCAGAGAGTCGGAGATGTCCCAGTACACGAGCAGGGATGACCCGGTGCAACATATTCAATGGTTCGAGGATGTCGTTTCCATCAAGCAGATGTCAAATGCTTTCAAATGCCGACGTTTTGCCATCACTATGAAGGAGAAGGCCAGAGACTGGTTCCATCAGCTTCCCACAAGTTCCATCTAGGCATTTACTGCTTCGAGGACTTACGATGCGGGTTCCTGTTGAGGTTCTTGGCATCAAAGAAAAGGAGGAAGGGAGCTGAGTGTCGGTTCACAATCAAGCAAATGCCAGATGAGACGTTGGGGAACTATGTCGATCGATTCCAGGAAGAGATCTTTATGGTTCAGGACGTTCTGGGGTATACCCTGATGCTCGCCTTCACCCTGGGCCTGAGGCAGGGGTTCTTTAGCATGGTGCTGAAAAGGGTGCCCACTTTCCTTCGAGGAGTTGATGGAGAGGGCGGCAAATGAGATATAACACGAGATGGCTAACCTGACGTTCGCCAAGAAGCTGACCAATTTGGTCGAGGAGGAGATGAAGGAGTCGAGAGAAGGAAGGCAGCGAGAGGAGAGGAGAAGGGAAGAGCCCCGAGGCCAGGGGATCCAGGGGCAGCATCAAGGTTAGGGGCTCAGGAGCCGAACAACCGTTGGGCTGAGGCCCCAGGAAGGAACTGCCCAGGGGTAGGTAAGAGGATTTCAGGGTCGGAAGAATTTCCGTAGTGGTCAAGGGCAGTTCAACCCACCAGCATGGAGGCAGGGTCAGAGGGCACCCCTTCTACAACATTAATCAAAGCGATGGCGATTCTCCCGGGGGAGGGGAA
>CM077147.1:26163553-26202044 GCA_039583875.1 Platanthera guangdongensis
CCCCATCCAGGACTGCAGTCCGTGCCACCCAAACCCATCTCCGCACCTGTTTCTCAATACGGCGGGTTTTTGCGAGCGTGGGGTTTAGAACCCACACCGCCTTGATAAGGCACCTTACACAGTCCTCATCACCAACTGCGCAGCAACGCAGATGGTGATGAGGACTGTGGAAGGTGCCTTATCAAGGCGGTGTGGGTTCGAAACCCCGCGCTCGCAACAACTCGCCGTATTGAGAAACAGGTGCGGAGATGGGTTTGGGTGGCATGGACTGCAGTCTTGTGACGGGGCACCGGGGCGAGACACGCTATGCGGCCCATTCGGGTGTTGTAGCCTCTGAGCTCTAAACTGGGACGTTACATAAAAGTGCACTTTTATGTAACGTCCCGGTTTAGAGATCAGAAGCTACCGCACCCGAATGGGCCGCATAGCGTGTCTCGCCCCGGTGCCCCATCACAGGACTGCAGTCTGTGCTACCCAAACCCATCTCCGCACCTGTTTCTCAATTCGGGTGCGGTTTAGAGCTCAGAGGCTACCGCACCCGAATGGGCCGCATAGCGTGTCTCGCCCCGGTGCCCCGTCACAGGACTGCAGTCCGTGCCACCAAAACCCATTTCCGCACCTGTTTCTCAATACGACGGGTTTTTGCGAGCGCGGGGTTTCGAACCCACACCGCCTTGATAAGGCACCTTCCACAGTCCTCATCACCAACTGAGCTCAGTTAGTGATGAGGACTGTGGAAGGTGCCTTATCAAGGCGGTGTGGGTTCGAAACCCCGAGCTCGCAAAAACCCGTCGTATTGAGAAACAGGTGCGGAGATGGGTTTGGGTGGCACGGACTGCAGTCCTGTGACGGGGCACCGGGGCGAGACACGCTATGCGGCCCATTCGGGTGCGGTAGCCTCTGAGCTCTAAACCGGGACATTACATAAAAGTGCACCCTACCCATCGCGTCACAATCCGAGATGAGTTTTGTTGATTCTTGTGACCTCATATAACCTAGGTAGGTGCATCGGAACCCGTCGCGTCACAATCCGAGATCTAACGACAGATTTAGACACTTCGGCCGTTTTAGCGCGCTGCGACGCGCAAATTTTGGACTTTCGCCAAACGGACTCCGATTCAACCCCAATCAGTGGTGTTGGACTCGTGTGGTCAATACGAAGTCAACGGAAGTCATCCCAGTCAATTTCGACGATAATTGGTCAACACGTGGTCAAATCAAGCATAGTCATGCACCGAAAAGTGTGCGCACATCAATTGTGACACGACACCCGAACTTCGGCCTGACCCCGATGACTTGGACCCACTTTGACTTCGACCAGCAAGGGGGACCCACCCTAGGGTTGACTTGGTCAAGTCCCCCCCCCTAAAAACCCATTTTTTGGATTTTTCTCCAAATAAGGGCCCATCTCCTCTCCATGGGAGGATAGTCCTTGGCCCCCTCACTCTTCTTTGGGCCCCCAACCAGCAAGCCCCACCTCAAGATAAGTGGAGTCCCATTCACACCACTATCTCTCTCTCTCTCTCTCTCTCTCTCTCTCTCTCTCTCTGTCTCTCTCTCTTTCCCACCCTAAAGCCCATGCCCAAAGGGCTTAACCCATTTCCCCCATGTGGGGAAAAATTCCCTGACCTCCATCAGTCCTTGAACAGCTGGAGGGTGGGATTAATCCCTCCCTAAGGAGGGATTAATCCCACACCATGTAGAGAAGGGGAGTCCCCTCCACACTAGCCTATAAAAGTCCCCCCTCCTCATGTTCTCCCCCAAACCCTCTGAGCACCTTCTCCACTCCTGCCCCCCCCCCCTGCCGGAGCCTAGGTGGTCGGAAAAGGCAAGACGAGGCCCCTCACCCTCCACCACCGCCACCTTGGCATGGCCGACCAGGCTGGCCCCTCCCGAACCCACCATACCCAGGTGGAGACTCTCTCCCTCCCCCTTCCCCAATCTGGACGTCCTGCATGTTCCTCTCGGCGGCCGGAACGCCGCCGGAGCCACCCGAGCCATACTCCAGGACAGGTGGTGCCCAAGGAGGAAAGCTACTCCCCCAGCACCGGTGGTGGTGCTGGGGGAGTGTTAGACCACTAGGGGCAGTGAACCCCGGCGGTGGAGAGTGGCGGTGCCACCGGAAAACACGGTTCCGGCGGCACCCGCAAAAACAGAGCAAAGCTCTATTTAGAGCTGGCGGCGGCGGCCGGCGGCGGCGGCCGGCGGCGCATGGCCGTTGGGCCACCGCCGGAGAGAAGCCTGACCCACAGCGCTCTGACCGGGGGTGGAGTGGTAGGAGGCCACCACCCGAGGAGCGGGGGTTGCGCGGTGGGCCGGGAGGAGAGCCACCGCCACCCCAGGCTCTCGGGTTGGGTTTTCCGGCGGCGGCCGGCGGCGCCAGGCCACCGGACCACCGCCAAGAGGGTAGCCGGCCCCCGGTGAGTCGATCGGGGTTGGCGACAGTGGTTGGCAGAGGCTGGTCAGCGGTGGTGGAGGCTGCAACCCTCCATACCGTCGGGAAGCGCAGCTGCCTTTCGATCTCTCATCTTGAGATCGGACAGCCCAGCTCACCTTAATCCCCGCCACCGCCTCCTCTTCTGTGCCCCCCACAGTGGATCCGTGGTCGATCCACTGTGGGGAAATGCTGGCTGATTGCGTCCTGCGGCTTAATCTCAGACGCAGGATCAAGTGGATCTGCTAATTGTAGACCATTCTTTATCAGAAATTTGTGGAATTTGTTTGGGCCAAATCTTGGGCTCTAAGAGAAAAATGGCCAACATGAAAAATGTTCCCCATGATGAGGGCTTACTCTACAAAAAGTTTGAGAATTTTTGGAGTTGATTTATTATTTTTAAAAGTCAAAATAAAATTTGTTTGGTTAAATTAAGAGCCCAAAACACTTTGGAAAATTACAAAAAAATTACTAGACTTATTTTAGGCCTCCTAAGGGTTTTATCAAAATTTGGGGTCATGGGGTTATGTTTTGATATTTTTCCTAAAATTTGGAAGCCTAGTGTCGCGCTCAGAACATATTCCGCTCATTTACCCTCAAAGGTGGAAATGTAATGCCTCCATTCGTCTCATGGAATATAACGGTGGGTCCGGCCGGGGCCCCACGCCATATTTCATAGACAAACGGCAGAATTATGTGTGAATATCAAATAATGTTCTACTCGTATCCTAACTCAGAGCATTATAGCGTAGCATTTTACGTTGCAAGAACTCAACATACTGAATGTCCACTAATATATAAACGACACATTTATATATATAAACCAGGAATGTATACAACACACGCACGCTCACGGCCTTAAGGCCTTACAAGTTACTCTTTATAAATATACAGCTTCATACATCGGCACGCAGGCCGGCCACACATGAAATCCAAGAATTCTTCGCACGACCTTCAAGGGCCTTTAAGCAGCAATGCTTCATTCCGCTCAATTCAATTCAACCCATCAGCACCTACAATTAGACATCCACCCCAAGAGCGGTAAACAAAGCAACGGTCTGCATTGGCTGACCAATTATAACGACCCTACCCCTTACCCGGGGTAGTGGTTCCTTCCCTGTATGCATTGCAATCGTAATATCTACCAAGCACAACAAGTGCTCTCAGGCACAACAGAAGCACAAACGTTGGTTTCCGTCAGACGCTTCGTGCACTCAGGGCACCTTATTGGTGTACCGGATATACCAGTTGCCCACCACCGAGCTGAGGTTTTTAACATATTGGGTGGCCGGTCCTAGTCCACCAACATGCATGCTAGTGATATTCTGCCCATCCCACTCAGAGGTGCTAACCTCACGGCAAACTTGAGCATTTCCAATTCAGATCAACCCACCACTGTGGTGTAGCAAGCCGAGTCTGTCTTGCGTCCCCCAAGTCGTGCTACCCATCGATCTCCCAAAACAACCAGGGGTAGTTTAACCTTTTCCGTGCTCAAACCGTCAGTAGCGTACCACTGGACGCGGGTCGGCTTTCCCTCCTGATTAGTCGCAGCTTTTTCGCTCTCTCAGAGCAAATAGCGCTCACCGCGCTCACACCATAAGGAGCTTATGCAAAGCATCCAAGATTCACAACCAGCTTACGTAGAGCCCACAACACAGTCACAATGTCATACACATCCATACAATCCATGGAGTCTTCTCCGGTTCACACATAACCATCACCAATCCAGACTAACCATCCGGATGGGCTTCACACAGCATGCATATGTCGTACTACATACTTCCGGCTCTAGATGCAGACTCAATCCTGGAATCACTTATGCTTTCCACCTCTTGGTGGAGGATTCCATGCATATGCATAAAGAAAGGACTTTGCTTGTCCAAGAAGGAGATTGTTACCCTTGATGATCGCTTTGGAGCCATGAACTAGCTGGATGGAAATCACCTCCACGGCTTTGCCTTCACGAATCCGCACTTGGCTCTCGAATCATCACGCTGAAGCTTCTCCGGTAGCCGTCGCCCTTCTCCCTTTCCTTCCTCTCTCTCTAACTATTGAGAAAGGGGAATGAATGGCCATGAGTTGCCCAAAAATAGGCTGAACACGGCCTGACACGCCCTATGACACGCCCGTGTCACAAGCCGTGTTCCTTAAGCGGCACACAACCGACTCAAATCCAGAACAGCATATGGCCATGTGACACGCCTGTGTCACATACTACACGCCCGTGTCACGTGCGACACGCCCGTGTCTAGGAGTCGTGTACCTCAAACAGCACACCACCAACTCAACTCGAGCGGGATACGGTCATGGGACACGCCCGTGTCCCAGGCCGTGTACCCCAAGACACACCCATGTCCATCAGCATACGCATCCCCGGCTAATCCCGAGAAGAACACAAACATGTGACACGCCCGTGACAGTGTCACAGGCCGTGTACTCAACTCAACTTGAAGCTCGACGATCGTCGAGCGCAGTTCGTCGACGAGAGGGGGACACGTCCCATGACATGCCCATGTGGCCGGGCGTGTTCCCTCTCGAGAACTTCTCGAGTGCATTTCGTCTAGCACTCGAGAGGCTGCTCAACCCGAGCACGACACGCCCTGGGACACGCCCGTGTCCCAGGCTGTGTCACCCAACCTGAACCCAACTTGGGATTTGGGGTGTCACAACCCTCCCCTCCTTCAAAAGAATTTCATCCCGAAATTTAGCCCAGCTAGACATCAACATAACCATGCCGTTCCTTCGCAAAACGATCCGGGTTAGAGCTCAGAGACCGCAGCTTATCTCGCCCCACGGCATCGCATAAAACAAGCATAACATACATACATCCATAACAAACATAACAGCCATCTATCCACCATAGTCATCTCTTTTCTCCCAAAGATACATATATCAACAAACGTATTCCTTTAGTACACCTTGATTGACTGATCGCTAGGATAAAAGAAGGTGTACACAAACATCTCATTATTCATTCCTTATATACAACATTTAGTCGCATCACCAAAGTAACACAGTTCACGTTTTCATTCTTACTTCTGCTCACCCGCATCATCTTTCATAAGTCATTTGATAGCCTCTTGGAGTTCTAAACTAAACACGCGAGGTTGTATATCACTGATTGAGCTTTGCGGCTCTTGCACTTCAAGATTATGCAGTCAAGGTTGCGTTCGGGATGCAGATGATACGGCCACTACTTTACCCTTTTCTTCATAAGACGCACATGTCCTTTTCTCACTTCTTGGAGGGCCGCTCCAACAATGACTGGCAATATGTCCCTGCTTACCGCATGTAAAACATGTGCGTGTCTCAACACGTCCTTGTCCATAGGTTTCCCCCACAGAAACAGTCGACGGAGTTGGTTCAGCAGGCCTGAACCTTTTCTTATCTCGTCTCCTAAACTCTGACTGTTTTGACTGTGGAGCTTTGAATTCTAGCTTCTCCACCGCCAAGTTCTTCTTATCCTTCACCCATTTCAAATCTTTCTCCAGCGCCCGGGCTGTATCTATCAATGTTTGGAAGCCTTGATTCCCTGAACTCGGGAGTGCTAACCTCAACTCATCACGCAGTCCCTCATAAAATCGATTCGTCTTTCGCGCTTTCTCAGCGAAGGTAGATCCTGCATAGCACCCCAGCCTGGTAAACTTATGCAGGTAAGTATCAATATAAGTCTCACACTGCACCAGATGTTGAAACTCATTCTCCATAGCAATCTGTTACGATATTGACAAATACTTGGCTAGAAACAATTGTGAGAATTCTTCGATCGATATCTCTTCCAATCCTCGACCGGCCAAGTAGTGCAATTCCACTTCATCCCACCAAAGCCTTGCATCCCCTTCCAACAGAAAAGTGGCTAAAGTCACTTTCTGCGCCTCCACAGTCCTGATTGCTGTCAGGATCCTCTTCACTCTTGCAAGACAATCTTCCGCCTGCGTTAGGGAACCCGTCCCGCCAAACATAGGTGGATGAAATTCCATAAACCGCTTCAGTTGCACATCAGCTGCTTGCTCATCCACCACAGCTTCAACACGCTCTTGCCTTGCACCAGGCCGTACTGGCACCCCTGCAGGCCTTGTCTGCCCAGTAGGTTGTGCATGTAACACTGCGAGCACCGTCTCCGTCACCACACGTATGGTCTCTGCCGAGCGAGGTGTAGGCGCTTCAACTGGTGTCGCACTCTCATCGGAACGCTGGGGCTCATACTGCCCAGCACCATTCCTCGTCACCTATCAATGTACAAAGTATTGGGTACGTCCAGTCCATAAAGACAAACATACATTGACTACATGCTCACGCTCCTCACATGCATGTATTACATTCATAGTGGACATTCTTGAGTTCTATTATGTTCTCCCTCCCAGAAATCTCAAACCTGGCTCTGATACCACTTTGTAACGCCTCCATTCGTCTCATGGAATATAATGGTGGGTCCGGCTGAGGCCCCACGGCATATTTCACAGACAGACGGCGGAATTACGTGGGAATATCAAATCATGTTCTACTCATATCCTAACTCAGAGCATTCTAGAGCAACATTTTACATTGTAAGAACTCAACATACTGAATGTCCACTAATATATAAACGACACATTTATATATATAAACCAGGAATTTATACAACACACACACGCTCACATCCTTAAGGCCTTACAAGTTACTCTTTACAAATATATAACTTCATACATCGGCACGCAGACAGGCCACACATGAAATCCAAGAATTCTTCGCACGACCTTCAAGGGCCTTTAAGTAGCAAGGCTTCATTCCGCTCAATTCAATTCAACCCATCAGCACCTGTAATTAGACATCCACCCCAAGAGCGGTAAACAACGCAACGGTCAGCATTAGATGACAAATTATAATGACTCTATCCCTTACCCGGGGCAGTGGTTCCTTCCATGTATACATTGCAATCGTAAAATCTACCAAGCACAAAAAGTGCTCTCAGGCACAACAGAACCACAAATGTCGGCTTCCGTCAGACTCTCCGTGCACTCAGGGCACCTTATTGGTGTACCGAATATACCAGTTGCCCACCACCGAGCAGAGGTTTTTAACATGTTGGGTGGCCGGTCCTAGTCCACCAACACGCATGCTGGAAACATTCCGCCCATCCCACTCAGAGGTGCTAACCTCACGGCAAACTTGAGCATTTCCAATTCAGATCGACCCACCACTGTGGTGCAGCAAGCCGGGTCTGTCGCGCGTACCCCAAGTCATGCCACCCACCGATCTCCCAAAATAACCAGGGGCAAGTCAGCCTTTCCCGTGCTCAAACCGTCAGTAGCGCACCACTAGATGTGGGTCGGCTTTCCCTCCTAATTAGCCGCAGCTTTTCCGCTCTCTCAGAGCAAATAGCGCTCACCGCGCTCACACCACAAGAAGCTTACGAAAAGCATTCAAGATTCACAACCAGCTCACGCAGAGCCCACAACACAGTCGCAATGCCATACGCATCCATACAATCCACAGAGACTTCTCTGGTTCATACATAACCATCACTAATCCAGACTAACCATCCGGATGGGCTTCACACAGCATGGCTATGTCGTACTACATACTTCCGGCTCTAGATGCAGACTCAATCCCGGAATCACTTACGCTTTCCACCTCTTGGTGGAGGATTCCATGCATATGCATAAAGAAAGGACTTCGCTTTTCCAAGAAAGAGATCGTTACCCTTGACGATCGCTTTGGAGCCATAAACTAGCCGGATGGAAATCACCGCCATGGATTTGCCTTCACGAATCCGCACTCGGCGCTCGAATCAGCACGCTGAAGCTTCTCCGGCAGCCGTCTCCCTTCTCCCTTTCCTTCCTCTCTCTCTCTCTATCTCTTGAGAAAGGGGAATGAATGGCCTTGAGTTGCCCAAAAATAGGCTGAACACGGCCTGACATGACCTGTGATACGCCCGTGTCACAGGTCGTGTCCCTTAAGTGACACACAACCGACTCAAATCCAGAACAGCACACAACCATGTGACACACCCGTGTCACATACTACATGCCCATGTCACGTGCGACACGCCCGTGTCTAGGAGCCGTGTACCTCAAATAGCACACCACTAACTCAACCCGAGAGGGACACAGCCATGGGACACGCCCGTGTCCTAGGCCGTATACCCCAAGACACACCCGTGTCCATCATCACACGCATCCCCGGCTGATCCCGAGAAGAACACGGCCCTGTGACACGCCCGTGTCACAGGCCGTCTACTCAACTCAACTTGTTGTTCGACGATCGTTGAGCGCAGTTCGTCGACCAGAGGGGGACACGCCCCCTGTCATGCCCGTGTTGCCGAGCGTGTTCCCTCTTAAGAACTTCTCGAGTGCATTTCGTCGAGCATTCGAGAGGCTGCTTAACCCGAGCATGACACGTCCTGGGACACGCCCGTGTCCCAGGCTATGTCACCCAACCTGAACCCAACTTGGGATTTGGGGTGTCACAAAAATTAGAGCGCGCGACCACCCCTTTATGATCAAATAAGTATTTCAAACTATTTTATCGACGAGAGAGGCTGAGGCAAGTGACCAAGCTTCGAGAATTCTGAGATTTCGTAAAACCGTCGCGCACCTCGACTCTCGGGTAAATTGGGTACGCTCGGAAGATAAGAGTACGAGTGATGAGCTAGGAGTTGTTCTCAACGAATAATAAGAATGTAACTCCTAACAAGCCCTTGATCTGATTAAGCCATAATAAATATGGCGCAGCCAAATTAATTGGATCCTAAAAATTGGTGTAACCCAATGAAATCTCCTTTAAATCTGAGATGAAATTGAAGCCTCCTGAATATGAGTGATTGGACTACTAACCCTTTTCTTGTGTTTTCTCCAGTCTTGCACTGGTCAAGTTTATTTCAGTACTTTCAATTTAGTACTACTTCAGTCTCGCACTGGTCAAGCTTATTTCAATACTTTCAATTCAGTACTACTCCAGTCTCGTACTAGTCAAACTTATTTCAATACTTTCAATTTAGTACTACTGCAGTCTCGCACTAGTCAAGCTTATTTCAATACTTTCAATTCAGTACTACTCCAGTCTCGTACTGGTCAAGCTTATCTCAGTACTTTCTATTCAGTACTACTCCAGTCTCGTACTGGTCACATTTCATTCCAGCACTTTAAATAAGCAGCATAATCACCGCACTCATCCTCATTGCAATTTACTATTATAATCTTGGGTCCTGCTCCGACGAGCAGTCGTTGTTAAAGTTAAGTCTTAGTTGGGGATAACCAGAGTTGAAGTAGTCCCCCAGGTCTAGCCCCAAATAATACGCTCCCACGCTCCTTGTCGAAAGTTGAGCTAAGTGACGACGCCCGAAGTCTAAAGCCTAGTAGGGCAAGCCGACAAAGATCCGGTATATAGTGGCAGGTCAGTCCCTCTCGCAGACCATTCGTACCGGTGCGGGAAGGTCGACGACTCAAGGCGACAGGGAGATGGGTACCACGGGTGACCGACCGTTATATTTTTTACCGTCGGGTTTTTCCTCCGCCGGTCGGCCAAAATGATTCGTCAGATGTCGCTCACATCCAAGAGTACACAAGGATGTACGTTAGGGCCTGGGGTCGTGCGGTACGACCACCCCCAGAAGTGGCAGGACTAGCCACTGTCACCGGCGGCCATATCGGTGTGGCCCGCGGGGCTCGCTACCCTGCTAGAACAGAATCGGTTCAAACTATGTTGACATAGGGTTTGTGCGCACAGCTGTGAATGCCTGCGATAGAATTTAGGATGTGAAAACCTAAAGTATTGTTGAGCTAGTGGAGCCTTGTTATAACTGATTTATACTACTGCTGTTTTTATTCCAGTTATACTATCTCGCACTCTTATATAGTTGCTCCTAGCTATACATATATGAAATGTTATGCTAACTCTCTCTTGCTTCGCCTATTTACTTTTGTTGGGTGGGTGTGTGCTCGTCCCTGGGATATGGATCCGGGGAGGAGATTTGTTTCCACTTAGTTCTGTGACTAACGGTTATCTAAATAACCATTCACAGGAAATGGAGCACCGTAGTGACCCGCTGCCGCAGGAGATTACACCAGCGACTAGGACTACTCGAGCAGATACACCCTCGTCATCCCCGGAGTTTAGAGACGTGAGTACCGCCGAGCAGCATAGAGAGAGAGAGAGAGAGTGTGTGTGTGAGGGTTATATGTAGTACATGTATAGCCCACGGGATTATATAAATGCTTAGGCTTCGACCCTAGAACCTTTGTATTACTATATGAAGTATTATATATATATGCAGTGGTTTCCAATTAATGCTTCCGCTATACTTTGATGTGTTATGAATGTTGTGATTCGAGCCGAGCAAGGCGGCCATCTAGTGCTTAGATAGGGTGGGTTGTTTCCCCTAAGGAGCACTGGGTGGACGTCTTGGGCCAGTAGTACCCCTACGGCCCGACCCGGGCAAAAGGTTTGGGGGGGGGGGGGTCCTACACTATATGCGGGTAGAAAGGATCAAGTTCAGCCTGTCTATTTTTCAGAAGCTGTTCAACTTCCGGGCTAAAGGGGAGCATTTTCTTTTCTAGACAATCGGTGAAGACTGGTGGTCTCGCCAACAAAAACCACCATTGGGCCTAGAAATTCTTCTTCGTTTCCGGACCTTTCGGCAATATTCCTTGTGCTCCTGTTTAGTATGACGAGGCGACCTACAAGCCTCCCACCCTTGGGGGCGAGAGGGCTCCCTTGTCAAGTTCTTCAGATTGAAGTCTTTCGACGTCTAGTTCCTTCGGCGAGGCTTAAACTCTCTTCTGCCAGTCCCTCCCGGAGAAGGTACTTTTCGGCCCGTTTTCTCAATCCTTCATCGTAGGTTATGAGTTGTAATCGTTAAAGCCTTTGTAGGTGAATGGTAAATTCCCCTCTGCCAGCTCTTCGTTGAGGCTAGGGAGTTCACCAGCACCCTGACTCTCACCAAATCCGCCGCCCAGGCCTACCGAAAAGAGCCCGACTCCTCATCTGCACAAAGTGGCAGAAAGCAGAAGCCCAACTACCCTCCTCTGGCTCCTCCCAAGAAGAAAATAAGTGTGGCGGACAAGGGCAAGTCCCTCGCTGAGACCCCGACCGAGACCTGTTGGGTATTGCATTCACAATAACCCAGATTTGTATGAAGTCACCCTTGAACTAAGATGAATTAAGTTTGTATTTGATGTCCCTTCTAGTTGAGTGTTTGCGGGATATATTTGTCAAGTGTAGAACAATATCAGTCTACAATGAGTCACCAAACAGAGAACCATACAATGTAATCCCTCATTGTGTGATCCATGATGTTGATTCATGTGTAGCCTCTCTATTGGGACACACTTCTTTTTCAAGCACTAAAGCCATGGGAGAAAAGATGGTTGTTGAATTCATTGAAGAAAATAATTTTTCAGACTTTCAGAAAAATTTCTAAGTCTTTTTCTCGAGTAGGATCTTTTGTACTCGAGAAGAACTTTAGTATATACTCGACTAAGATCTGTCATGTACTCGAGTTGCAGAAGTTGTTCTCGAGAAAGCTTAGTGCTGTTGTCTAGAAAGTCATGTGTACTCGAGTACTCCATGACTCTCCTTATAGAGTTACCTTATTTCTAGTGAAAATATTTTTCTAAGTCCTTTTCTCGAGAAGCCACATGTTATTTCTCAAGAAGGTCAGCATTACTTCTCGAGAACCCGATGTATTTTCTTGAGTAACAGATTCTCTTCTCGAGTAACAAGTTTGTTTTCTCGAGAAGCATTATTCTTCTCGAGAACAGAAGTTTATTTTTCTCGAGTACTTTTTCTCTTTCTCGAGATACCTCCATCTCACCTTTATATTTCTACTAAGTCTTTTTCAAGAGAAGCCAAAGATTTTTCTCGAGAAAGTCATGCATAGTTCTCGAGAACCAGAAACCTTTTCTCGAGACCTTGAATACTCTTCTGGAGAGTCAGAACTCTTTATCGAGATGCTTCCTTGTTCTCGAGTACCAGGATACTTGTTCTCGTGAACAAAAAGTTATTCTTCTCGAATATTTACTTTCATTCTCGAGATAGCTGAATTCCACCTTCACATTTTTTCTAAGTACTTTTCTCGAGAACCTCATAATTCTTCTCGAGAAACAGAAAATTTCTTCTCGAGTACAAGCAACTCTCTCGAGAAATGCAGTACAAATTTCTGAATTTTTCTTAAGTCCCGACAGAAGTAATTTTAAACATGATTAGCACTTGATTGGTCAACGTGGCATGTATTTAATGTGATTATGACCGTTAGGCAAGTCCTATAAAATGTCTTATTATATTCGACCAGCCCTAAGAAGAAAAACCTAAGTATTCTGAATCGTAAATTCTCTTTCTAAATTGGGAGCCGCCGCTGTTCATCGCCTTCATCGCCAATCTGCTTTCGATCCAGAGATTCAGAATAAGAGATTTAACAGATCAAGGTTTTCTACATCGACAGATTCTTTTCTTGATCGTGCTGAGTCCAAAGTTTCCAAATCCAGAGATTTAGCCTTGTCTTCTTCGATCTATTCTGACAGTGCTTCAAAGTTTAAGAAGGAAGAAGGGTTGAAGATTCAGATATGGAATTATACTGTTTGTATATTTTTCTCTGTAAATCATTTTGTTTTTGTAGGAGATTCTACTCCGAGTTGTAGGAGTTTTGTTCTCCGAGATTTTTGTAGGAAGTTTCTCATCCGAGTGTAGATCCTGTTTTGAGGGATTGAGTTGTAGGAACTTTGTTCCGAGTGGTAGGATTGTTTTCAATCCGAGAATAGTGGAGTAGCTGAGTCTAGTGCGTTGCTAGATTAGTGAGGTGGAAAGTGGATGTACCCAAGATTGGGGAACCACTATAATTCTTGGTGTCATCTGTGTATACTTGTTTATTTTATGTGCATCGCTCGCTCAAATTTTTATTCCACAAAAAGACGTAGAACTCACATATTCACCCCCCTCTAGGTGATTTAGGTAGACAACTTATACATTTTCAATTGTTATCAGATCCAAGTTGTTCATCAAAAGGTTAACACCTTGAACAGATCTGCCCCTAGTTGTCTTTTGAGTGATACAAGCATGGACAAAGCCAAGGATTTTGCCAAGCTTTCTTTATGCACAAAGATAAACTTTCCCATGTGGAAAGAAAGAATTAAATTTTTCATGGAAGCTGTAGATCCAAGAATCTTTATGATTGTGGAAGAATGACCCTTTGTTCATATGACGGTCTCCACTATTGATCCCACCAAGAAAGTCCCAAAGAAACTGATGGATATTGATAAGGATGAGATTGCACTTGTCTCTTTAGACAAGAAGCCAAAAATATCATCGCAAGTGCAGTCGATGAATCTATGTTGCAGAATCTGATTCACTGCCAATCCGCCAAGGAAATGTGACAGTCTCTCACTGTCCTAATGGAAGGTACTGAAGAGGTTTGGGATGACAGAAGATCCCTCCTGAATGTAAAATATAAAGCATTCAGACAAGGTCCCAAGGATTCAATTGCTGATACATTTGAAAGCTTCCTCAAGATTGTCAATGGCCTAAGAGTCTATGGTCGGGTCTTCACTAATGGAAAACTGAATGATAAATTTCTGAGGTCCCTGACTAAGGAATGGGATAACAAGTCTGTGCAATTCAGGAGTTTGGTAAGCTGGCAGAGACTGACCCTCAGAATCTCTTTGGAAAGCTTATATCCTATGAGCTGCAAATTAATTCAAGAAAAGCTGAAGAAGAGAAGAGCCGGTCTTCATCCAAGGAGAAGTTTGTCGCTCTAAAGACAGAAATCCCAAGGAAGTCAAAAGCTACATCTCCTGCCCTTGCATAAGAAGAGAGTGAAGAAGAAGCTTTAGAGCCAAGTACCTCAGGCTCAGAGCTATCTTAAGGAGAGTTTTCTCTTCTTTCAAGGCATTTGAAGAAGTTCTTGAACAAGAAGAAACAGTGGAGAGGCAAAGATGCCTCGTTCAGAAGATCACGTCATGATGGTGATCGTCACAAGAAAGGCTCAAGTACCCAAGACAGGTATCATTCTAAACAGAACAAACATATTTCTTCTGACATTATTTGTTATTGTTGTAATAAGTCAGGACGCGTCATAGCTGAATGCCCTCACAAGAAGGAGGGTGGAAGAAGAGGGGAGAAGAAATCTTCTTATAGTAAGAAAAAAACTGAAAGAAGCCTGGTAGCCAAGAAGGCCAAGACTCTCAGCGACTCTGACTCATCTGAGTCAAGTGAGTAAGAGGAAGCCTACTTTGGGCTAATGGCATAGACAGACGAGGAAGAAGAGCCCCAGTACACTGGGAAGGTAAACTCTCACACCCCTCTCTCTGAATCAGATGCTTCTGACCATGATCATGGGGACTGCTCTTCTGACGATGAGTCTGAACTCATGACTCAATACAAAGAGTCAATCAAGGTTTACGATAAATGTCGAAAAGTTGTGAAAACTCAGGCCAAGGAGATTAAATCTCTCAAGGCTGAAGAGAGCATGTTAAGAGAGGAAGTCACAAAGACGGACTCACTCAAAGAGAATTTCAATGCTGTAATTGAAAAATATAATAAGGCTCTCGAGCACCTAGATCTGAAGGAGAAAATCATGAAGGAATTGGAAGAACAACTTGCAGCAGAAAAGAATCTTGTTGAAAGTTTCTCCAAGCCCAAGACAGTCCTTCTGTTTATTGCTGAGTTCTCTGCTCAGGCCAAATGTGCTGGCTTAGGCCATGTGAATGCTCCTAGTAAATCTTCTAGGAGAAATAAGGCTCAACGAAAGAATAGGGCCACTAAGAAAGTTTTGGCCAAGGAGAAGGGTAAAGTTCATCAAGATCAAACTTCATTCAAAAAGGTTATCTTTCCAACTAACGAGTTTGATCTTGATTCCTCCTACAGTCACTTTGCTAGGCCTACTTATGTAGAGCCCAAGTCTCGGTAGCAAGTATGGACCCGTCCCCGGAACTTTCGTGAAAGTGTCTTCAAGACACCTTATGAGGAGATCACTCTTCAGAGTTATGACCCTTATAGTCATGGTCACAACATCAAGAAAGCTCCAAAAGTAAAACTCGGTGTGGAAAAGCCTCTTAAGGAGAAGAAGTCATGTAAGTGTCATCACCACGAAGCTTCTACCTCCAAGCATACTGCCCTGCTAGACAACACTCTCAAAAGGTCAAGCAAGAAAACTTTAGGCAAAGATACAACATGTTTGACTGTTGGTGCTGCGGCAAAGTTGGCCACTTTGCTATAAATTGTTGGTTTAACCCCAGGTATTATGTAACTCCTCAAGTTAATAATGTAAGAAAGAACACTCACAATATTAACATATGTAGGGGGAGTATGCTAACTAGAGACCAAGGACCCAAACGAGTTTGGGTTCCTAAGGCAAACTGATTTGTGAATGCAGGTATGTCCAAATGCCACCAAAAATCCTATCTGGTATTTGGACAGTGGATACTCTCGGCATATGACCGGGACTAGAAGCCTACTCCAGAATTATTCTTCAGTCATGAACGGGCCAAAGGTCATCTTTGGAGGCTCTGATAGAGGAATTACTAAAGGCTACGGTATGATTACTATTGGTAGTGTATCCTCTCAGATGTGGCTTATGTTGAAGGATTGGAACACAATCTTATAGACATAAGTCAGCTCTGTGATAAAGGATACATAGTAGAATTTCATGCAGACAAGTACTTGATAAAATCGGTAGATAACTTGGAAACGATTTTATTATGCACTCGTAGTAGAAATATATTTTGTTTAAATTTTATTTGCATAGACTCTTCTACGCCAGTGTGCTTTTTGGCAAAAGATAGTGCGTCTCTTGGTGACCAATGGCACAAGAGATTAGCACATATAAATTTCAAAGCTATTAATAAATTATTTTCTCTTAATTTAGTATGTGATGCCCCAAATGTCAAGTGAGTTAAAGATAGATCTTGTCACGCATGTGTAAAAGGCAAGCAAAAAGGGCTACTTTTAAAAGCATCATTGGCAAAGACTCTAATAGGTGTTTACACCTACTTCATATGGACTTATTCGGTCCACTACAAATTAGAAGTTTGGGAAGTAAGGATTATACATTGATTATTGTTGATGATTACTCTCGCTTTGCGTGGTTGTTCTTTCTAAAACATAAGTCATATACTTTTGATATCATTACTAGTTTTTTAGGCGGGTCTAGAATGAATATAGTTATTCCATAGTCAAAATCAGAAGTGACAATGGAACAGAGTTCAAGTCTGGGGCCATGACAGAATTCTATGAAAACCTAGGTATCTTTCATGAGTTTTCCTCTCCTGGTACTCCTCAACAGAACGGAGTAGCGGAGAGAAGGAATAAAACACTCATAGAGGCCTGCAAAACCATGTTGAGTGATGCCTCACTACCGGAATATTTCTGGGCTGAAGCCGTCAACACTGCATGCCACGTGCAAAATCGAGCACATATAAACAAGAATCATAATAAGACATCTTACAAACTACTAAAGGGTAGGAAACCGACTATTTCATATCTTATATTCTTTGATAGCAAATGCTTCGTCCTTAACAATGGTAAGTATTACACCACTAAATTTAGCGAAAAAGAGCTTTGAAGGTATTTTCGTTGGTTATAGTAGTCATAGTAAGGCATATATGATTTTTAATAAGAAAACTCTGGTTGTAGAAGAATCTATTCACGTTTATTTGATGAGACGAGCTTGCTTCAAGGTAGCTCTTCTAGAGTGTTTATTGAAGATGCAGGTTCAAGGATAAAGGAATTAAACTTGGATGAGCCGATTGAAGAAAAAGATCAAAAGTTCATCAAGATCACCACTCCAACCCCAATTGGAGAGGTTGATGACCATTATGAAGATATCATTCAAGTTGATGATGTCACTCTTGTGATTGAAGAAGCTCCAGATGCAAGGACTCTAGAGCTCAAACACTTGAAAGATCACCCAATGGATCAAATCATAGGAAATCATCGGGATGGTGTCAGAACTCGTAGAGGTATAGCTAATGAAAATTTATATTTGAGTTTTCTCTCACAGGTTGAACCAAAGAAGTTTGAGGAAGCAAACTCTGACGCATCTTGGATAATGGTAATGGACGAAGAATTGAATCAATTCAAACGTTGCCAAGTCTGGAAGCTTGTTCCAAGACCCAAAGGTAAGAACGTTATCAGAACAAAGTGAGTCTACAAGAACAAGATGGACGAGGATGGGACAATTATAAAGAACAAGGCCAGACTCGTCGCCAAGGGATACAAACAAGAAGATGGAATCAACTTTGATCAGACGTATGCGCTGGTGGCAAGACTGGAGGAAATCAGGTTGTTCCTAGCATACGCAGCACTTAAGGGTTTCACTATCATTTAGATGGATGTGAAATCGGCCTTCCTTAATTGTGACATAAAGAAAGATGTGTATGTGTAACAACCTCTAGGTTTCATTGATTCTAATTTTTCTGAGCTTGTTTATCTTTTATTTTGTAACACCCCCTATCCGTAGCATAGCACATAGCATTAGATCCGGCCGGGGCCCGATGTCATATACCACAGACAGACCGGAAGGTTACGCAATGTAAACCATCCTGCCAATAACAAACATCCTACACAGAGTACATTCTAGCGGAAGCTATTTAAAAGTTGCAAAATAAGAACCCAGCCAAAAGCATGAATGTCCACTACAATAACACAAAAGGAATGAACGTACAAATACACAAGTACTTGGTCTTATGGCCTTACAATAGTTCACTCAAATATAGGTGTCTTCCAAACCTCGGCACACAGGCCGGTCATCCATGAGAATAAAAGAAAACACTCAAAATTAGGCCTTCGATGGCTGACTCAGCAATAAGGGGCTTGCACGCTATTTGTCACTCGGCTCCGCAGCACCTACAAGCAACAATCCACCGAAGCGGTGGCAAACAAAAGCAACGGTCAGCTAAGCTGACCAAATTATAATGATCCTGCCCCTAAACTCGGGGCGGCGATGCTCCTTCCCTGCACTTTATTAGCATAGCCATATAATAGAGAAATTTCACATCATCACAGGCACAGGCTCGCACGGCCACACACCCCGTGCTCTCAGGGCACATTCTCGGTGAACCCGGTCAAAGTCCGTGGTCTCACCACCGCCCCTTGGACGGTAAATTCTCGTGAGAATTTTGGTCTTTCTGGCCACTACCTAAGACCCTCCATCTATGCCAACGATAAGTACCACGTACATTAGGTTGCATGTACCGAACGACATAGAGCGGGTACGGTTCCGCCTAACCCGTTGCTCACACTGCAACGTCAATTTAAGCCATATGCGCGGGTAAGATTTCCCGAGTCCCAAATCGATTTCACACTTTACATAACCCGGTTATGTATAATTTGGCTCTCAGGCCACCAAGTTGGAAGAATCACGCATCTGCCCAGTTTTCAGGGTGCACCTTAGAGTTAGTCCCCAAGGCTCCCTGTTGCAATCTACAGCGTAGAAAACCCGAAAAACAATCATTTGCGTGGAGTTTTCTCCGGCCATTCATGCAATGCAACATCACCGATACGGACTAACTTGTCCGGGTAGGCTTCACAAATCATGCCTATGTTCGTTTCTCGATTACAGACTCTACATGCAAAACGACGAGGACTATTCATGTCTACCCGAAGGAACACCTCACACTCACCGCAAACTCACGAGAGCGGGCTTCCTATGCAAGGGAAAAGAGGACTTCACATGTCCAATATGAGAATCGTTACCCTAACATTCCTCTTTGGCGCCATGAAGATCTATGCGGATGAAAAGCACCGCAATGTCCTCGCCTTCGTAGATTCGAACTCGGCTTGCAATTTGGGGCTCTGAAGCTCCACCGGCGGCCGAATCTCTCTTCCTTCTCCTTCCTTGCTCTCCCCTCTCTCTAGAAATTTATAAAGAGATGGTTTGAAAGAAATGAAGGCATCCAAACCCTATTCCCGGGTATAACCCAGCAAGGATAGCCCTGAGCCTTTGGATCCCAAAATAAGGAAACGGACGGCCACGATTCACACTTAAAATCAACAACCTAGGCCGAACATGGCTTGTGACACGCCCGTGTCCAAGGCCGTGTGCCCCATTAGATGCCAAAACCGTTGTATCCCGAAAAGTACACGGGTCCTCGACACGCCCGTGTCAGGATTGACACGCCCGTGTCATCCAGTACACGCTCGTGTAGCTAATCGTGTTCCTCCATCGACCAAGGACCAACACCAACCCGAGGAGAACACAGGTATTCGACATGCATGTGTCCCATTTGACACGCCCATGTCAAACCCGAACACGCCTGGGCTCCAGGCCATATTTCTCCCCCGACACAACTCGGCCAACTACCCGAGTAGGACACGGCCTGGGACACGCCCGTGTCTCAGGCTGTGTTCGCTGTTCGACGATCATCGACTGAAATTTCGTCGACCATACGGCCACCGTCGAACCCGAGCACGACACAGCCCAGGGACACACCCGTGTCCCTGGCCGTGTGACCTCTACAAAGTCCAAGACTTGGCTCCAAGCGCCACCCGTCGCTATTTTGAGTTTCGAGGCATTACAACTCTCTCCCTCTAAAAAGAATTTCGGCCCGAAATTACATAAAGGAAAAGATATAAACAAAACTCAAATGGTACCTGAGTGGAATAATTCCGGGTACTCCTCCAGTATGGTCTGCTCTCGCTCCCACGAGAGCTTCTCCTGACCGCAGTTGTCACAACGGACCTTGACCATCCTGATTTCCGTATTACGCAATCGCTTGACTTCTGAGTCCTCAATGCGAACGGGCCTGACCTTCGTCGTCAACCCATTATCGACCGGCACTTGATCGACCGCAAGCACTTGCGAAGGCTTTTGCACCGCCTTCCGTAGCACTGATATGTGGAATACGTCGTGTAGACCACTTAGCTCCACAGATAGCTTCAATCTATAAGCTGCTTCGCCAATCCGCTCCAGAACTTCAAACGGTCCAAGATACCTCGGGCTTAGCTTCTTCAAGCACCGCACCCGCGAGACACCCTTGAACGGCTTAATATTCAAGTACACCCAATCGCCGACAATGAACTCCACGTTCTTATGCTTGGCGTTATAGTACTTAGCTTGCCGGTCCTGAGCGATTAGCAATCTTTCTCAAATCGTTCGAACCAATGACATTGCATCTTCTACCTCTTGCCGCTTGTACAGCTTTGACTCACCCGTTTCCAACCACAAAAACGGCGTACGACATCTTCTACCATAAAGGGCCTTGATGGGCGCTATTTGTATGCTCGTCTGGTAGCTATTGTTGTAAGCAAATTCCACCATGTATAGGTGATCTTCCCACTGCTTCCCGAAATACAGAACGCACATGCGAAGCATGTCTTCCATCATCCCGTTGACCCTATCGGTTTGACCATCTGTCTGCGAATGAAAGGCTGTGCTGAAACTCAGCTTTGTTCCCAACATCTGCTGCACCAACCTCCAATCATTGGACGTGAACCGCCCATCTCGGTCACTCACAATGCTCCGGGGCACACCGTGATGCCGCATAATATTATCCACATATAACTTTGCCAATTTCTCCACAGAATCATCCTTCCGATGCGGAATGAAGTGCGACACTTTTGTCAAATGATCTACGACCACCCAGATGACGTCGTTTCCCTTTTGCGACCTTAGCAAACCATGCATAAATTCCATAGTAATGTCGTCGAACTTCCACTCCGGAATAGGCAAGGACTTCAAGAATCCTCAAGGCTTCTGGCACTCCACCTTCACGAAGGCACAAGTTTGACAATTCGCCACATAGAGTGCCACATCCTTCTTAAGTCCTGGTCACCAGAACAATTTCTTCATATCAAGGTACATCTTCGTGCTCCCCGGGTGAACCGAGTATTTGGTATGATGAGCCTCGTACATCAATTCCACCTGCAATTTGCGTACATTTGGGACGCACGGACGACCGTCCTTCCAGAGCAATCATCCACAACCTTAAATTGGGAATTTGACCCATCCAAAGCCTCAACCATGATTTGCTTCATGTGGCCATCCAAATCCAGAGCCTGCTGAATCCGATCAGCCAGGTCACACTAAACTTCAGTCCAGTTCAATAGCGCTTCGACACTAGACATCTTGTCTGCACAAGAGATCTCAAATGCCTCCAACTCCTGAACCAAATGCTCGTCATGGACCGACAGCCAGTTGGCTTGAGTTAGGGCCCTGTGACTCAATGCATCCGCAACTACATTACCTTTCCCATGCACATAATGAATCTTGAATGTGTAGTCCCCCGGGAACTCCATCCATCTCCACTGTCGTATGTTCAGATCCTTTTGATCCAATAAGTACTTCAGGCTCTTGTGGTTGGTATAGATATCGACATTCACCCCGCACAAGTAATGCCTCCACAGCTTCAGTGTAAATATCACGGCCGCTAACTCCAAGTCATAGACCAGATAGTTCCTCTCATGCACCTTCAGCTGATGCGAGCCACAGGCTATCACACTTCCATGCTGCAGTAGAACACAACCCAATCCACTGCCCGAAGCATCACTGTAGATCTCAAAGCCTTCAGTCCCACTCGGTGAACTTAGCACAGGCACCGTGGTCAACCGACTCTTCAACTCCTCAAAAGCTCGTGCACACTCCGGCGTCCAAACAAACTTCTGTTCTTTCCTCGTCAGAGTCGTGAGGGGTAACGCTATCCGCGAGAAGTTCTCCATGAAGCGCCTATAATAGCCAGCAAGCCCCAGAAAACTCCGGACTTCCGCTACCATAGACAGAACAGGCCACTCTTGTATAGCAACAATCTTCGCCGGATCCACCGCAATTCCCTCTTCGCTGACTATGTGACCAAGGAATTCTACTGAGGACAACCAAAACTCGCATTTGGAGAACTTGGCGTACAGTTGATTCCTCCTCAGTGTCTCCAATACCAAATGCAGATGCTTAAAGTGATCCTCTTCACTCTGCGAGTACACCAATATATCGTCTATGTAGACGATCACAAAGTGGTCTAGGTAGTCCCTGAAAATCATGTTCATCAGATCCATGAACACTGACGGCGCATTAGTCAGCCCAAATAGCATGATCATAAACTCATAATGCCCATATCTCGTACTAAAAGTTATCTTGTGGATGTCACTCTCCCTTATCCTCAGCTGATAATACCCGGAATTAAAATCCAATTTCGAGTACACCGATGACCCGAATAACTGATCGAACAGATCATAAATCCTTAGGATCAGGTACATGTTCTTTTCCGTTAACTTGTTCAGCTCTCGGTAATCAATACAGAGCCGCAAACTTCCGTCCTTCTTCTTCACAAAAAGGACAGGTGTGCACCAAGGCGACGAACTTGGACGCACATAATCCTGCTCCAAAAGCTCTTGAAATTGTACCTTCAGCTCCGCCATCTCCTTAGGCGCTAGCCGATACGGAGAGCGTGACACAGGTTTCGCACCTGACACTAGCTCGATAGTGAAGTCTATCTCCCGCTGAGGTGGGGCTCCAGGGAGATCGCCAGGAAACACATCAGGGTATTCGGATACCACTGGGATGCTGTCCAATGTAGGCTTAGGCTTTGCAACCTCCACTAGCGTTAAGAACAGCTCTGCTCCAGCACGAACCGCATTCGCCACCTGAAGAGCAGACATCAAAGTCTTGCTCGACCCTTTCAAGCCCGTAAAAGTCATCTCACAACCTGTTCCCAACTTGACCTCCTTGCGATTGCAATCAATGTATGCTTGCTGCTCCGAGAGCCAGTCTATACCAAATATTACGTCGAACTCCACCAGCAGCAGTAACGATGCTTGCAAATCGAACTCTTGATTCCTAATACGAATATTTATGCCACAGACTCTATCCGCGCGCATCGAACACCCATTCGGCAACAATACATCCAGTTTGTCCTTTTCCATCAAAGAAGGTACTCTGATGCATGATATCAATCCTTCGGACAAAAAGGAGTGCGAAGCTCCCGTATCAAAGAGTGCTCTCGCCGGATTATCACAAATCAAAACAAAGCCTATACAAGCAGTGGTAAGGTAACACGCTCAAGGTAACAAGTATTTAAAACAAACTTGCTATAAATTTAAACCGTACATGTCACCACATCTGCTTGCTTGATTGCCCCCTGCTGGCCAAGATTATAAACTCTAGGTTGAGCCGGAGCATAGTGGGACGCGGTTGACTCCACTGCCTTGCCCTTCTCCTCATAGGTTGCTCCCGGCTTCCTCTCGAACTTTGGACATCTGCTCCAGCAGTCTCGGGCAAAGTGTCCCAGCTTCCCACAATTAAATCACACGCCCGAGGTTCGGCTTGTAGTTGCCCCCGAAGCACTGGAAGAAGGGGCTGGACCCGAAGTCCTAGCCTTTTTATTGAACTTACGATAACCAGACTTCGAAGTAGTCGGCACTTTGAACTCCGTCTTCTTAGCCCCAGAGCCTCTCTTTACTTGCACCTTCCTCAAATCCTTTTCCAATGACCGGGCCGTTTTGACCAGGGTCAAGAAGCCCTGCATCATAGGCCCCGAGAGCAGTAGCCTTATGTCATCCCTCAGACCCTCATAGAAATGATTCGTCTTACGCTCCTCATTAGAAAATGTAGAGCTAGCGTACCGACCCAATCGTGTAAATTCGTGGAGATACTCGTCCACGCTACTATCTCCTTGCGTCAACCTCTGAAATTCATTCTCCAATGCAATCCTCTGAGCTGAGGGAAGGTACCTTGCTAAGAACAGTCTCGAAAATTCTTCCATCGAGACGTCCGTAAGTTGTCTTCCCCTTAAGTGATGTAACTCCAAACCTTCCCACCACAGCCTTGCATCTCTATCCAACAGGAACGTAACTATGGTGGTCATATGCCACTCTTCTGTTTCAGTAGCTGTCAGTACTCTCTTTACTCGGGAGAGTCAATCCTCAGCTTGGGATGGGGTTCCTGTCCCCGAGAACACCGGAGGATTGAATCCCATAACATGTTTGAGCTGCCTTTCAGTTGCTCTCCTAGGCACCAAAGGCTCCAACACTACTTGCTCCACCATTCTCGGTTCCACTACTTGAAGCGGTACCTGCTCCACCGTAGGAGTAGGCTGCTGCATTTGCCTTGCAGGCTACGCATTGATCATAGCAAACACCGCTTCAGCCACCAATTGTATGGTTTTTGCCGAGGGAGGTGTTGCAGGCACATCATTCGGTGCGCTACTAGTCTTAGAAACCGAGCGTTCTAACGGCCTTGCACCACTTCTAGTCACCTATAGTCGTACAAAACACCGTTAGACGACCAAACAATATTGCAAAAAGTAATTATAGGAACATACAGGTTCCTCAAACATGTGTATTTTCATTCCTAAGTGGACATTCATGGGTTCTTTTATGTTATATCGATGACGCACACACATGTGCTCACAACCCCTTAAAAGAATTCGTCCACGAATTCATTTAAGTTGACCGAAACCAGTAGTCTGATACCAAATTATAATACCCCCTATCCGTCACATAACATATAGCAGTAGGTTTGGTCGGGGCCCGACGTCATATAGCACAGACAGACCAGAAGGTTAAGCAATGGAAACCATCCTGCCAATAACCAACGTCCTACATAGAGTACATTCTAGCGGAAGCAATTTAAAAGTTGCAAAATAAGAACCCAGCCAAAAGTATGAATGTCCACTACAATAACACAATAGGAATGAATGTACAAATACACGAGTACTTGGTCTTATAGTCTTACAATAGTTCACTCAAATATAGGTGTCTTCAAAACCTCGGCATACAGGCCGGTCATACATGAGAATAAAAGAAAACACTCAAAATTAGTCCTTCGAGGGCCGGCTCAGCAACAAGGGCGCTTGCCCGCTATTTGCCACTTGGCTCCGCCGCACCTGCAAGCAACAATCCACCGAAGCGGTGGCAAACAAAAGCAACGGTCATCTAAGCTGACCAAATTATAATGATCCTGCCCCTAAACTCGGGGTGGCGATTCTCCTTCCCTGCACTTTATTAGCATAGCCATATAATAGAGAAATTTCACATCATCACAGGCGCAGACTCGCACGGCCACACACCCCGTGCTCTCAGGGCACATTCTTGGTGAACCCGGTCAAAGTTCGCGGTCTCACCACCGCCCCTTGGACGGCAAATTCTCATGAGCATTATGGTCTTTCTGGCCACTACCTAAGACCCTCCATCTATGCCAACAGCAAGTACCACGTACATTAGGTCGCTTATACCGAACGACATAGAGCGGGTATGGTTCGGCCTAACTCGTTGCTCACATCGCAACGTCAATTTAAGTCATATGCGCAGGTCAATCTTTCCCGAGTCCCAAATCGATTTAACACTTTACATAACCCGGTTATGTACAAGTTGGCTCCCAGGCCACCAAGTTGGCAGAATCACGCATCTGCCCATTTTTCCGGGTACACCTTGGAGTTAGTCCTCAAGGCTCCTTATTGCAATCTACAGCGTAGAAAACCCGAAAAACAATCATCTGCGCAGAGTCATCTCCGGCCATTCATGCAATACAACATCACCGATCCAGACCAACTTGTTCGGGTATGCTTCACACATCATGCCTATGTCTGTTTCTCAATTACGGACTCTACATGCAAAATAACGGGGACTATTCATGTCTACCCGAAGGAACACCTCACACTCACCGCAAACTCGCGAGAGCGAGCTTCCTATGCAAGGGAAAAGAGGACTTCACATGTCCAATATGAGAATCGTTACCCTAGCATTCCTCTTTGGCACCATGAAGATTAATGCGGATGAAAAGGACCATAATGTCATCGCCTCCGTAGATCTGAACTCGGCTTGCGATTTGGGGCTCGGAAGCTCCACCGGCGGTCGGATCTCTCTTCCTTCTCCTTCCTTTCTCTCCCCTCTCTCTAGAACTTTAGAAAGAGATGGTTTGAAATAAATAAAGGCATCCAAACCCTATTCCTGGGTATAACCTAGCAAGGACAGCCCTGAGTCGCTGGATCCCAAAATAAGGAAACGGACGGCCACGATTCGCACTTAAAATCCACAACCTAGGTCTAACGCGGCTTGTGACACGGTCGTGTCCAAGGCCGTGTGCCCCATTCGACGCCAAAACAGTCGCATCCCGAAAAGTGCATGGGCTCTCGACATGCCCGTGTCAGGATTTACATGCTCGTGTCATCCAGTACACGCCTGTGTAGTTGGGCGTGTTCCTCCATTGACACAGGACCAACACCAACCTGAGGAGAACACGGGTATTCAACATGCCCGTGTCGCATTTGACACCCCCGTGTCAAACCCAAACACGCCTGGGCTCCAGGCCATATTTCTCCCCCTACATAACTCGGCCAACTACCCGAGTAGGACATGGCCTGGGACACGCCCGTGTCTCAGGCCATGTTCACTGTTCGACGATCGTCGACTGCAATTTCGTCTACCACACGGCCACCGTCGAACCCAAGCACGACACGGTGCTGGGACACGCCCGTGTCGCAGGCCGTGTGACCTCTACCAAGTCCAAGACCTGGCTCCAAGCACCACCCGTCGCTCTTTTGAGTTTCGGGGCGTTACATATTTAAAGTTTTATATGATTTGAAACAAGCTCCTCGAGCTCGGTATGAGATATTGTCTAAATTTCTTCTTAAGAACAAGTTCACAAGAGGAAATATAGACAAGACATTATTTCTTAGGGAAATAAAAGGCAAGATTTTGCTATTGCAAATCTATGTCAATGATATCATATTTGGCTCTACTGACGACAACCTTTGCAAAAAGTTTTCCAAACTTATGCAAGGGAAGTTTGAAATGAGCAGTATGAGAGAGCTGAAGTATTTCTTAGGACTTCAGGTGAAACAATCTGAAGATGGAATTTTCATCTCTCAAACGAAGTTCACCAAGGAGTTAATTAAGAAATTCGAAATAGAGAACACAACCTCTATAAGGACTCCAATGAGTTCAATTATGTCTCTGGATAAGAATGAGAAAGGGAAACATTTTGATGAAACCAAGTACAGAAGCATAATTGGATCCTTGCTCTATCTTACTGCTAGTAGACCTGACATAATGTTTTCAACATGCGTGTGTGCTTGATTTCAAGTAAACTCTAAGGAATCTCACTACGCTGCTGCAAAATGGATTTTGAAATACCTTAAAGGTACACAAAATCTTGGCTTATGGTACCCAAGAAGTAATGATAGCAAACTAATTGGTTTTTCAGATGCAGATTTTGTAGGAAGCAAAGATGATAGAAAGAGCACTTCCGGTACTTGCCAATTCCTTGGAAGGAGGCTCATTTCATGGAGCAGCAAGAAGCAAAATTATGTCGCAGTCTCAACGGTCGAGTCAGAATACATTTTTGCCGGCAGTTGTTGTGCACAATTGCTATGGATAAAGAATCAACTTGAAGATTACAACTTGAAGGTCAAGGAAATTCATCTGTTCTGCGACTCCTCCAGTGCAATTGCAATAGCCAACAAACAAGTCTCTCACAGCCTGACAAAGCACATGGAGCTGTGGTACCACTTCATCCGGGAGCATGTGGAGCATGAAGACACCAATCTCAAATATGTTCCAACTTACAGGCAAATTACAGATATATTCACGAAGCCGCTAGACGAGGCCAAGTTCTTGTTTTTCAAAACAGAACTTGGCATGCTCAACAAAGAAGAATGAAGAAAAAGGTCTAAAGCAAGTTCAAGATCAGGTTATACTTCAAAATCCAAGAAAACTCTAAGTGTGGACTTCATTTCTCGAGTACATCCCTTATACTCGAGAACAAGGACTTACTTCTCGAGAATGAAAACTCTACTCGAGAACTTGGCAAGTTCCACTCGAGAACAAGAATAATTCTACTCGAGTGCTAATCTTCTTCTTCTCGAGAACAATAGTCCACTTGAAAAATCAGATTGGAAATTTCTCTTCAAGTTCAAATTTTTTCATATTGGCTCACGGGCACTTCACCGCCATACTCCAGGTATTTTTAGCATTATTTATGTAATTTATCATTAACATTAAAGGAGAATATAAATAGAATTAGGTCCAATAATTTTTTATTCCCGATTTCAAATCCCTCTCTCTTGAGAAAAATTTTTCAACTTCTCCATCTCCGCCGAAATGCTACAAACAAACCTACTCCTTCATTCGCCGGCCAACCAACATCACTTTCTCCAAATCAATGGCATCTTCTTCCAAGTTAGGAATCGTCTTCAAACTCATCTCAATAGGAATCAGCGAAATTTCTGATGATTTCAGGAATGTTCTCAATTTACTCGACACCGTCGGATTGTCGTTCATTCTTGAACATCCCTGCAAAGTACTAATTTCTGATGCAGAGAAATTTTTCTAACATGCCAAGATCAAGCGCAATGGAAAAGTACTGAAATCAAGGGTTTGAGACATCAAGGTAAAGATGAATTCCACCTCTGTTTCAAAATTTCTACAGCTACCAGTGATCGACGCAGAAGACTACCTAGTAGAGGATGATTATGAAAGGGCTTACAGTTTCTATGGCCTTTTCCAGTCAACTCATACAGTTCGTAGACAGTTTATGAATGCTGAAAGTAAGTTGCTGGCAGATATCATTGGAAAAGTTCTTTTCTGTCGCACAAGCTCTATAAGCTACATCACACCAAAGTTCTTTGATATTATGACTGTTGTGATATGCAGAAAGAAATTTCAGTGGGGCATGATGATTTTTGATAAAATTAAGGCAAGTATTAAGAGCCCAAATTATGGTAGAATCCTATCTCTGTACCTAAACCAGATGATGTCAGATGTCTTTATAATGAATAAGGGTATGACACTTCACCATATGAAGAAAGTCCCTATCTCATTCATCTAAAGATGGGAGATTAAGCTTCAGAAATCTGACCAAGCACCAAAGGGGAATGAAGATGAAGTCAGGACTCCATCTCCTCCTCCTCATCAAATAACTGATCCAGTTATTAAGGGGTATCCTGCTTCATCTGTCCAAGTTAAGCCCTCTCAAACTCCCACTCCTGCCCTAATTTCTATAGAAATCCCTGCCCAAGTCAGTCCACCTGCTGTCATTCATATAGTTCAAGAAGATGATACCTCTTCTCCTGCTGCTGCCATTACTATTTTAGATGAAAGTTCAACTCCATCTGATGTTGCCACAACCACTTTGCCTCATACAGACAATTCAAAATTTATTACTGAAGATCTACCAGATGCAAAAACCCTGATTGATGCTCAGGTTCATGAACAGATTCTGTCCACAGATGATGATATCAACAGGATGATAGAGGAACTCTCTTCTAAAGAGCCTCTATTCACTATACCTGAAGAACATCCCTCTTCTCCAGTAAAGTCTCCTCAAGAAAAATCCCCAGAACCTGAAAAATCTCCTGAACCTGAACCAGAAAAGTCTCCACTTGAAGATATACATGATGAAGAAGTTGTTTCTATTCCTAATTCTGAAGATGAAGCACCTGCTAAAGATACTGAACCTCCTCTTCCCAGTCTCCATTTCAACATTCCCTCCATACTAGCCAAAGATGATGAAGATGAAGTTAGTACCGTCAACAGAAAACAAACCTCTACCTCCATAGTCCTCATTGAAGAAATTGCCCCATGGACTGCTCCAATTCTATCTACTGCACCTCTTCAAACTGAAGTATTTCATGAAGGTACTATCTTAAGTAAGATTGAATCTATGCTAGTTGCACAAAGAAATTACTTTGATACTTCTATTAAAGTTGTAACTGACAAAGTAACAGCTCTGGAAAAAGAGATGAGCCGAGAATTTGCCGAAATCCAAAATAATACTGATGAATTTAAAAGGCTTTTACAAATTGGAGGAAAATCAATAGATCACACCATTACCATCATTGGTTAGGTAATGGAACAGTCAGTTACTCTTGCAAACAATCAAATTCAATTAAAAAAGAAAGCCCAAGAATGCAACTTCAAGACTTGTGAAGAAGTTGGACAATTCAAAGAGGAATTCATTAGTACACTATCTCTAGAAGTCAGAAAGGGGGAGGATAAAGTTAAAGAACAGCTAGAAAAACAAGTTCAAACAATGAAAAATCATTGGGATGATCAAATGAAAGAGATCCAAGCTTCAGTGCTCAAAGAAGTTAAAAGTACAAAGCTTTACACATATGATACTGCAGTTTGGATGCATAATCAGCTTTTCCCTGGTCTATCAATAGATCCTTCTACACCCCCTCCTGCTTGCCTGGATGTGAATAGGCCAACATTCTCTGCACCTCCTGAATACTTTGAAGGACCATCTCCTGAAACCTATGAGCAAGTATGGGAATCTGAACAAGCAAATGTGCCTCCTCAAGTACCTCATGAGATTTAGAAAGCTAAAAGAAGAAAATATGATGATGGCGCCTCTGCTAGCAGATCAACTCCTTATCCTGAAGCTGAAAGAAGAAGAGCTCAAGAATTTTCCAAAGTATGGAGTCCTACCTCCAAATCCTTAATCCTTGAAACTCTTAAACTAGTTGTTGACTTTAATGAAGACAGGAACATTCATTATAGCTCCTACGAATGGGATTTATATGAGAAATCTCTTACCAAGAGGAGATTGTATGACAGAGAGTATGGAAAGAACAATCCCAAGGCTCCACCCAGACCTCCCAAATATTTTCCCAAATCTTACAGTCATCAGAAAAGGCAACAAGAGAAGCAGGAAAGACAACAACAATAGCAGAACGTGTAGAAATTGAAGATGTTTAGAAAACTCAGTTTTGAGATTTTGTGGAATTAAATTTTCTCTTGGACAATATCTATTAATATAAACCTTTAGTTTTGATGATCTGATTTTTCTATATCTCGGTTTTCCTTCTATTTCATTATAGTTATTAGTTTCTTTATTTGTTTATCTTGATGTAATTCACCTTAGTGTAGAGGGTTCTGACTTTTACAAATAAGGGTAGATTGTTGGGTATTGCATCCATAATAACCTAGATTTGTATGAAGTCACCATTGAACTAAGATGAATTAAGTTTGTATTTGATGTCCCTTCTAGTTGAGTGTTTGCAAGATATATTTATCAAGTGTAAACCAATGTCAGTCTACAATGAGTCACCAAACACAGGACCATACAATGTAATCTCTCATTATGTGATCCATGGTGTTGATTCATGTGTAGCCTCACTATTGGGACACACTTCTTTTCAATAGGGGTAGATTGTTGGGCATTGCATCCACAATAACCCTTCTTCATGCATGAGATAGTGTGTCATTTTGTGCCGAAAGCCTTTCGCTTCCTTGGTCCCTTCAAGAAGGTTACCTGTAGTGAAGAAGGCTATGAAGGGATCCACCCACGAGGGTCTCCGATCCACTTCCCTGAACTCCCCCTCCTCAATATTTGGATGAAACAGCTCTGTCAAGGTCCCCCTGGGTCCAAACTTGGCCAATCGGTCGGTCGCTTCATTCTCCTCCCCGGGGACATGTTGGATTGAGAACGCTAGTAACCCATCAATAATCACTCTCACCTTGGATAAGTACTTCAGGAGGGTGGGCTCCTGGGCTTCATATTCTCCCTTGATCTGTGACGCCACCACTAACGAATCTATAAGCACTTCTACGTCATGAATCCTGAGCTCCTTGGCCAACCGTAACCTAGCTATGACGACCTCATACTCCGCTTGATTGTTTGTGACTAGGAAGTACAGCACCACGGCTTACTCTGTAGTGACCCGTTGAGGGCTTACCAATACTACCCCTTCCCCCCAGGGAATGCTTCCTCGAGGCTCCGTCAACAAACATCTTCCATGCCTCCTGTGGCAGTGCCACCTCTCCATCCAACTCTACGACGTAGTCAGCCAAAAAATCAGTCATTGCCTATGCTTTGATGGAGAGCCTTAGTATGAAAGAGACGTCAAACTCACTAAGCTCGATCAACCACTTGGCCAACCGCCCTGAGTGCTCCACCCCCTCAAAAATCTTGTGCAATGGATGATCTGTCACCATCTTGATTGAATGAGTTTGGTTGTATGGCCCGAGCTTTCTGGTCAAGATGATCATAGAGAAAGCCAATTTCTCTAGGATGGGGTAGCGGAGCTCCGCCTTTTTAAAGATCCTACTAATGTAGTAGATGGGTAGTTGTTTCTTCCCTTATTCACTCATAAATACAGAACTTACAGCCTCTGCCCCTACCCCAAGATACAAGGCTAGGTCCCCCCCCCCCTTTGGGCTCTGAATGAGCGACGCCCGAGATAGTTGAGCCTTTAATGCCCGAAAAGCCTCCTCACACTCTTCTGTCCACTCAAACTTTTGGTTCCCCCGAAGCATCTTGAAGAAGGGTGAACACTTCTCCCCGGCACGGGAGAGAAACCGACTCAACTCGGCGAGCTTGCTCGTCAAACGTTGAACCTATTTGGCATTGCGAGGTGATTCCAACTCCACGATGGCCTTCACCTTATCCGGGTTGGGCTCTACCCCCGCTGGGGTCAGAAGGTGCACAAGGAACTTGCCTCGGCTTGCCCCAAAGACACACTTCTGAGGATTCAGCCTCATCTTGAACTTTTGTAAGGTCGTGAATGTCTCCTCCAGGTCAAGTAGGTGTGAACCCACATCCCCACTCTTCACCATGAGGTCATCAATATAAACCTTCGGGTTCCTACCCCTCTGACTTTTGAAAACTCAATCCATCATGCGTTGGTAGGTAGCCCCTGCGTTCTTTAGCCTGAAGGGCATCATCTTGTAGCTAAAGCATCCCTCCCTTGTGATGGAGGAGACATCCTTGATGTCGGGGGGATGCATTTGGATCTGATGGTAACCTGAAAAAGCATCTAAAAAACTCATAATAGAAAACCTGACGGCTGAATCAACCAGCGCGTTGATCCGAGGCAGGGGGTAGCAATCCTTGGGCATGATTTATTTAATAGAGAAAATTCTACACACATACGCCACCTCCCATCCCCTTTTTTTACCATTACCTCATTGGAGACCCAGCCTGGGTACTGGATCTCCAAGATAAAACCTGCATCGAGAAGCTTCTTGACCTCCTCATGGATGGGTTCCTCCAGCTTGGTGGTGATGGTCCTCATCTTCTAGCGAATGGGATGCATCTTGGGGTCCAGGTTCAGACAGTGGCAAGTCACATCCACATCGATGCCCGACATGTCTGTCGTGCTCCAAGCAATGTCGACGTTCTTTTGGATGCACTCACGCATCCTCTCCTGGTCTTCAAGGCTCAGGTCGTCGCGACCCTTACCATCTCTGCTTTTGCCGCCTTGGTTAAGAACTCCATCTCCACTACTTCCTCTGCCGGCTCCAGCCGGGACTACTCCCTGCTGACTCTCTCCTCCTCCTCCCCAAACTCTTCTTTTCCTTCTGCCTTCTCAACCTCCATTGCCTCCAACAAGCTCTCTCCCGGCCACTCCACTTATCCACCTCCTTGGGCCTCACCCCCAACTTCTCCCTCCACCCTTTGCTCCCCCGCAGCCTTCTCCACAGCCTCACCTAGGCTCACTGATTCCTTATCCACAACCTCCTCTGCAGTCTTCTCTCCAGCCTCACCGGCTCACCACTCCTTCCTCCACAGCTTCTTCATGCATTGTCATCTCCTTCTCTAGCTCCTCGGCCCCTGGCATCTAGGAAATGGTGTTGACGGCAGTTGCATAGCACTGCATCGCCACCTTTGGATCCCCCCCCCCCCCCGATCCTGACCTGCACTCCTCTACTATAGAACTTAAGACACTAGTGAAACGAGGAGGGGATGCAACAAAAGGCGTTGATGAGAGGGTGCCCAAATATTGCATTATAGCTGCTCGAAGCATCAATGATGACGAAACGACAGTTCCTCGACCCCCCCCCCCCCCCCCCCCGTCCAACGTCACATGCAGCCCCACCCCTCCTTCAAATTCCTTCCACTCCCCAGAGAACCCAAACAACGGTCCATCCGAGGCTAGAACCCTCTGAGCCTCCACCTTCATCTCATCAAAAGCATTTTTGATGATCACATTCACACAGCTCTGATTGTTTACCGGAATCCGGGAGACTGTGAAATTTTCTACTGCCGTTCGGATCACCAAGGTGTCACAGAACAGGTCATCGTAGTCGGGCATTTCCTTTGCTGAGAAAGTGATTTTTTCTTCCTGGGAGGGGAGTCTGGGAGTTTGAGGTGATGCTCCTTCGATACATGGTTTGGAAGCTCCCCTTACGGGTGGCTTCGATCCCCACTCCCCCATGGATCATCTCGATCCCTCATTGGGCTACCACATCTATCCGATCCTCATATCTATCTTCTCCCCTCCTGACAGAACTTCTTCAATCCTCACGGGCGGCTGCTACTGAACTTGCCCCCTGGCCTCTCGTATCTCCAGAAACTCTGGGCAGGTGACCTTTGCGTGACCCTCCTCCTGATGGAAGTCACAAAAGGGCAACGCCACCTTTCCTTGTCTTCTCCATGCACCTCCTCGAGCTCCTCTCCTTCCTCCACTCCCTCTAACGATCTCTGTATCCTCCTATTATGGCGGGAGGGGGCCCTCTGTCCCTGCCTCCAGGCCGGATGATAGAACCTCCTTTGCTCGCAGTTGTTATCCCTTCCTTGGAAGCCACCACCCTGCCCCTGAGGGTGAACTTCCTGGGGCCTCCAGCCCAACCTGTTGTTCGGTTTGCGCTGCCCCCAGCCTTGGTACTGCCCCAGCCCACGGGGTTCCTCCCTTCTTCTCTCCTCTCTCTGCTCTCTCTGCCTCCCTGCTCCTGGCTCCTTTACATCATCCTCCGCCAACTTGGCTAGCTTCTTGACGAATGCTGGATTGGCCGCCTCGATGTCGATCTCCCTCGTCGCCCTCTCCATCAGCTCCTCGAAGGAGAGGGGGGAACTCTCTTCAGCTCCATGCTAAAGAAGCTTGACCTCAACCCAAGGGTGAAGGCAAGCATCACGGTGTACCCTGACATCTCCTGAACATAGAGAATCTCCTCCTAGAACCTATCAACATAGTGTCCAAGCATCTCCTCCAGCTTCTACTTGATGGAAAACAAGCACCCCGTAGACTTCTTCCTCTTCTTTGACATCGAGAACATCAACAAAAACCCTCAGAGCAAATCCTCAAAGTAGTAAATTGAGCTCGCAAGGAGTTGATTGAACCATTCCCTTGCCTTCTCCTTCAGAGTGATGGCAAAGAGCCGACACTTGAAGGCATCAGACATCTGCCTTATGGAAATGACATCCTCAAACCACTGTACATGTTGCATGGGGTCGTCCCTGCCCGTATAGTAGGACATGTATGGCTCCCGGAACCCATCTAGAACTGGAGCCGAGATGATGAGCTCACTAAAAGGGCTCCCGCCCCCATCCTGCCGAAAGGGATCTTCCTGCGACCATGGCTCACTGGCCCTGTCCGTACTGGCCTACCCGGGGAACAGCTCCCGCCCGGCGTCATCCCTCTTGGCAACCTCCGCCGGAACCTCCTTCCCAGGGTGCTTCCCGGGACCGTTCTCGCCCAGCGATGGCCTCCATCACCGAAACCGAGGGCATTTCCCACTCGCTCCTTGCCGAGAAGGCCAAGTGGATGGTTTGCAGGACTTCCCGCCTGAAGTCATCCAACATCCCCAATGTCAACCTACTTCCCCGAGAGGGAGAACCTCTCGAGCCAATTCCTTTGCCCTCACCCCCAGTCATGAGACTTGACTTGAGATTTTCTTGTGTGGGCTATGGTCCACTCTCACCGCACTAGAAAAGTTGAAGCCAAAAGCTGGCCTCAATGAGAGTTCGGACCTTTAGGTGTAGCCAACACATACTTCTCCCAAACCTTAACTCCTGACTAGTAACAAAGAACCTAGAACTGACCCTAAGCCTCAGCTGGGAGGTCCCTCCTCTAACCCAGAAGATCTCTGAGTGCTTCCCCTCCTTAGCCAATTGATGGGCAGGGAGCACCTCAAAAAGCACTAACTGATTTGAGAAAAGTATCCAAGCTTACTTTCTGAGGTACCCTGTGGGCCATATTTATAGATTTTCAGTATCTGGTCTACCAACAGCATAATTCCAATGTGCAAAAAGGCTAACTGTAGACCCGATGGTATTCTGGTAATTTTACTCGAGGGAAATCTGGAAATTTTACCCGAGGGCAATCTGGTAATTTTTCCTGAGGGCGATCTGGTAATTTTACCCCTGGACCGCACTGGGCGGAAACCCTTCCGCCGCTCTATAAGTTTTTCGCCTCCCCCATACCAACCTTGAGGTGATCCCGCCTACCCGGGCGCAAGCCCTCTTGCATGCCCTGGGCGGGAACCCTTTCGCCTGCCTTGGGCGGGAACCCTCTCGCCCATCTGCTAGTTGACTGGTCCTCTATCTTAAAGCTAGCCTAACCCTGGTCCTTTGGGAATCTAGGTTCCACCTCAGTGAATCTGGGGTTGTACACTACTTATATTTTTGAAGTTCTTGTCGAAGATTGCTTACAGGGTGATGTTCTGGACCTCCATGCTGCATCGAAGTGGGATGATGAGTACAACCTTTCTGATGAGGAGTTTGTTGGATCGTGAGGCACCCTTAGAGGGGAGGGGAATAAGGGTTAACAATTTTTTTAGAGTTTACTTGATAAAATAAGTGGGAAAATCAAAATTAATTTTTCATAAATCAAACTAAACACTTAGAAATGTATATGAATGAAGATGACAGTATTTTATTTCAAAAGCAATAAAGATGAATACAATAAATCTCTATGAATCTAGAGACTAAGGCTTATGAAAAATATAGCACATTTTTGATTTCGTCGGTCCTTCGACAAGAACCGGCTGACTAAAGTGAATCTCTCCCTTGAGCTTGCTACTAGCCTCTCCCTATATCTAACTCTGATCTATACACTGCACACAAGGCAGTGATTTCTCCCTAAGCCGTACAAGGACTTGGACGTCACTCACAAGGCGGCAATTCTCTCCTAAGCCACGCAAGGACTTAGACGCCACACACATGGTGGCAATTTTCTCTCTCGATTACAATGGAAATAAAGAACAAAACAAAATGCAAACTTTAGAATTAAAACTCCCACTAAATGAAGCGTTGAAGTTGCAGACGAATCTTTGCCAAGGTTGCTTCGAATGTCATGTACGAGCTGTCGATCTTTCATGTTTGAACCTTCTTGGGAGAATAAAGTAATTCTGAATGTTGGAGCTCTTTTTATCAGTTGTACGGGAAGGAACACTCCAACTTCTGTAATTCGTAATCTCCACATAAAAATGAGTAGCTCTTATATTTTAGAGATATCGCCCGGCGATACTGGGTATCGCCTTCAGGCGATATCCTCACAGGCTGCCACGTGTCCCATAATTCGAAACTTCTAAGACCTGAATCTATCGTGGCCAATCATGCGCTATCGCCTAGGCGATATCGATATTGTCGGGCGATATCGATATCGTCGGGCGATAACGACTGTAACCGTATGTCGTGTGGAGATAATGTCGTAACTGCTCAATCCACTATCGCCTGGTGGCGATACCCAATATTGTCTGGCGATATCTCCTTAGCTCCTCTGTTCTGACCCGAATCAAAACCCAAATATTGTTAGTGTTAGACCTGTGATATCTGTACATCATAAACACCACCCTATGATCAAATACAATAGAGATTTGTTATTAGCAAACCAAGAAGCGTGGAACGCATGCTCCAACAATCTCCCCTTTTTCATAATAACAAATCTATTTAGAAAGAAATCATTAATGATCTATAAAGTGTTAGTAAATATGATTAGCAAGACTTAGTAAATATGATTGGTAAGACTAAGCATTTGTATGTGTACAAAACTCCTCTTGGATGTAACACTCCCCCTACATGTGTACTCCTTTTAAAGTTAAGCAGATTGAACCAATGTATGTTATTTTTAATTTAAGAAGTTTGTTAAATTAAAAAATTAGAATCAAGCTAGATTATGAATGTTTTCTCATTAAAGTCTCCCATTTTTGGTATTGTCAAAATAAATAACATAGTGATGCGGAAGCAAAAATAGGAAAACGACAAATGAAGAAACAAGTATAGAATATATGAAACAATGTATAGTAATGAAGAGTGTGAGGGAACACTAACAATGTCAACTTTCATCCATTTATATCATAGAAACAATACTCTAGTGAAGATAGGTAGAATCATTGCGGTCCAATTCTCATGAGAAGAAATTTAAAGAAGATAATGTTATGTACATGTGAGAGGTTGTGAAAATACATAATGAGAATCCATACAAATATATGAAACAC
>CM077147.1:26202544-26263699 GCA_039583875.1 Platanthera guangdongensis
TCGTCACTTGAGTCTTATAGTGTCGCACTTAAAGACAGACAGTCTCAACTTTTCAGACATTTACAGAATTTTAATAACTGACTGGCTGAATTGAACAGCCTGCCTTTCAGCCGGTCTACTGCACTGTCAGAGTTGTCTGAAAATCAGTTATGAACCGGAGAGACCGGTGGGGATGTGTTTACCATGAAGAAGGCCTATAAATAGGTTACACTGTCTACAGAAACAAGTTGATTGAACACAAGTTCAAGTGATCATTAACAAGAAGAAGATCTAGCTATTCCTTGAAGAATCTAGTGGAAGATCTAAGAAGTTGGAGAGAGAGAGCTCCATCCAAGATGTTCAGCCATTTGAACCAGGCTGAGAAGAAGGATTCAGACTTTGTTCTAAATCTTAAGCAGCAGGGATCAAGGATCAACTGCAGAAAGAGATCAATCTTATTGTGTTCTATATTCAAGAAGCTTTGAAGAAAGCCAAGTCAGTTTGATCTCAACTGAAGTTCTTCAAGAACTCATCAAGAAACTCACAACTCTTCTCTCTTTTCACTAAGTTGTAGAGATTACATTTTGGTATTCATATTTTCTTGTAGGATCCTTAGGTATTGAGTTTGTAAGCTGTAATTATAAAGGCTGAGTGTGGGTTGAGTGCTGAGTGTAGTGTTGAATTTTGTGAAGTGGAAGTGGGTGACGGGACAAGCCGGGCGGCCTGTGGCGGACAGCATTGGCGGACTAGGCGGACTGGGAGACTGAGATGTGCGGGGTGATTGTGATAGGTCTAGTGGGAAGCCGGTGTTCTTCTGAGCGGATTGTTGCATGGAGTCCGCGGACTATGCGGCCTGGTTTCTGCGGATAGGGTGGTGTGCTGTTTGGCTTTGCCAAGGAGCGGCCTGAGCGGATGGAGGCTTGCGGACTGGTGCATTGCTCAGTGGCTGCGGGTGCAAGCTTGTGCTGATTGGCGGGTTGGCTTTTGTCCGCGAGGGAACTTGCGGACTGATGTGTCCGCGGTATTGGCTGTTGCGGACTGAGCTTAGAGCTTGGCTGAGGCCTTGTCAAGTTCTGGTGTTACAGCAGTGTCTTGCTGTGGAGACCGGTTGGCGGACTGGTATTTGGAGTCCGGGAGGAAGCTGCTACGTTGGACAAGTGCGAGGAGCTCGCGGACTGGTGCGGTCTGTGCTAGGGTGTTTGGCGGACGGAAGTTTGTGTCCGCCATGCTCGCACTGGCCCTTAATGGTTTTGGACTTGGTCACACCTTGTGTCAAGTTCATGGTGTCCGCCGTATCCGCCAAGTCCGCTGTGACCGGGCGGACTGTTGCTGTCTGCCTTTGGTCGTGGACTTGTGGCGGATTGAGGTGTGAGTCTTGCGGACTGCCTCGGGTTGGTGCGGACTGCCATTGAAGGGGGTGCTGTCCTGCAAGTGGTTGGAGCTTTGCGGCTGATGCCTTGTCCGCTTAGCTTGGGCGGACTGGAGAGGGTTCGTCAATGGTTGCCTAGTCCTGGCGGTTTTCTTGGTGACCGGCTAAGTCCTCGCGGACTCAGCGGATGGTGGTTTGTATTCGCGCGGGCTGGGGCGGTGTCGCTATCTCTTGGGCGGTGACCACACTCCTCACCCTGCCTATAAATAGGACCCCCCTGGCACATCTACAGTAACCTAGTAACTTGAGTGAACAGTAAGTTGGGGTGTGCGAAGTGCTGCGGTCTGTGTTTGCCAGTCCGCGCGGATTGTTCAGGCTGACGGTTGTTGTGTGCAGGTCGCGCGGGAACTTCAAGGAGCCAGGAGTTGGCTGTGACTTCGGTCAAGTGCTTGGAAGTGTGCGGTCTCTGCGGACTCAGCAGGAGGTCGCTCTGCGGCTTGTCAGTTCTGTTTCAACTTTGCCAGCTTCAATAACCTGTCCGCCGGTTTCAGGCGGGTAGGGGTGTTCCTCAGTTCAGGTTCAGCAGGAGGCGAATAACGGTGTGTCCGCGCGGCCTCGCGGCTTCGGCGGACTCCGTGGTATCGGCGGATTGCAGCATAGCTTGGGCGAGCTCAGCGGTCTCGGCGGTCTCGGCGACCTCGCGGTCTCGGCGGACTCGGTGCTGTCCGCCCGGCTTGTTTTTTGGTGCTGCTTTCTGTTTACAGCTGTTATACTAGCGAAATCATGTCTCGCTATGTATGCCTCGATTGTAAAGAAGTGAATGTATAAAAGACCTTCTTGTGCTTCCATTGTTTGTTGGGTGGTGAAACCTCTAGTCCTTGGTTTCCGCTGGTTCAACGTGCGAACTGGGTAGTTCCGAAGATATTAATTTGGCGTTTGGGCTATCTTGCTGACCACGTTGAGAAAATTTAACATGGTATCAGAGGGAGGTTTCTGAGGTTTCTGAGGTTGCTGAGGTTCAGTTGGTGAGCGGAAGTCAGCCAGTGTTGTTACTCAGTGATTGAGTGGTGATCAACCTGTGTTGTTGCTCGGAGCTGCTGAAAGGGCCAACAGGTGTTGCAATGGAAGGGAGCTTTGCAAGAGGTCTGGCATTGAACTCTTAACGCCGACTAACTTCAAGAAGTGGAAGTCGTGCATGAAGAGTTATCTTCTTGGCGAGGAGCTGTGGGAAGTCGTCGGTGGTGACGACAGACAGGAAGTTACTGCTGCTTTCGGTACTGCTGAGCAGGTAAGGCTCTGGAGAAGAACAAATGCAAGGCGGAGTTCATTCTGAAGAGAGCGTGTCTCCGGAACTATTTGATCACATCGTTGGTGTGAGTCGGATGCTGATATTTGGACAACCATGATGAGTTATTCAATAGAAGAATGTGGCGCGGCTTCAGTTCCTGGAGAATGAGTTGGCCAGGGCAACTCAGGGAGACCTTTCCATCTCCAAATAAACTTCTTAAAGATGAGCTTGTGAGCTGAGCTGTCGGCACTGGATCCTGATGAGCCCCTATCTCTGAGGCAAAGATGAAAAGGCACATTATCTGCGGCTTGCGGAAGGAGTATGTGGCTTTTGTTACATCATTCAAGGGTGGCTACTCAACCCATCTTTCTGGAGCTGGAGAATCTGCTTGCCTCGCAGGAGAGCTTAGCAAGGCAGATGGATGGAGTGAATCTGAATCAGGAAGGTAGCGAGGCTCTCTTCTCAGGCAAGAAGAAAGGATGGGAAGGGAAGAGAAGAAGAAGTGTAGGCCGCTGTGAGAAGGAGACTTCAACTTCATATCCGCCCGGAGAGGAGCAATGCTCCTAAGGACTGGAAGAAGAACCTGAAGTGTTACCGGTGTCATCAGCGAGGGCACTTCAAGCGGGACTGCAAGGTCAAACTGCAGCCTGGGCATGCTGCGGAAAGGGGGAAGCTTGCTCGCGAAGTGAAGAAGCAGGATGGGCGGAGCTTTCATGACGGGCACTTTGTCCGGGCCTTGTCCTGCTGAGGACTTCAACAGCGAGTGGATCGTGGACTCCGGGTTGTGGTCATCACCTCACCAGAAACAAATCGAAGTTCACCTCCATGCAGGCTTACTCAGGTAATGAAGCTATTATCACTGCTGATAATACTGTTTATGCAGTAGAGAAAGAGGGGGTCGTGTCTTTGGGTAGTGATCAGGGGCCACTCACGTTAAGGAGTGTGTATCACGTGCCGGGCATGAAGAAAAACCTCTTCCTCTGTGACCAATGGTGTAGACGCTGGGTATCACGTTCTGTTTGGGCCAACAGACGTGAGTTCCTTCGCAACGTATCAGCAGTGAAGGCTGATGTTCTCATGTTGGGAGGAGGGTGAAGAACTTGTTTGTTCTTTCCACCAATGCTTATGTTGATAAGATGAGGGCCAATGATAGTGCTGTTATCTGCATGAGAGGCTGGGCATGTTGGCATGGACAAGCTAAAGGCAATGGCTAGTAGAAGTTTGGTGAGGGGTTGCCGACTGTCCTCCTTGGTGATGGCATGTTTTGTGCGGGCTGTCAATACGGTAAGGCACATCGCCTTCCGTTGATAAATCTCAAACAAGGAGCAAGAAAACCATTGAGAGTGTATTCATGGCGACCTGATGGGACCGACTGTTACTGCCAGCCTTGTAGGAAGTAGATACATGCTTGTCTTGGTTGATGACTACTCAAGGTATACTTGGGTGTACTTCTTAAAGGAGAAGTCGGAAGCCTTCCGTTTGTTCGTGAGTTCAAGGAGTTGATAGAAGGCCGGCTTGGCTTGCGGATTAAGAAGTTTAGAACTGATAACGGGGTGAGTTTGTCTCCTCCGAGTTTTCTATCTTCTGCAGGAAGCACTGGATCCAACGAGAGCTTACTTGGCTCACACTCCACAACAAAATGGGGTAGCGGAGCGGAAGATCCGTCATTTGACGGAGACCTGCAAATGCTGGCTTCATGCAAAGATATCCCAAGGTCCTTTTGGCGGAGGGATGTCTTGTGCTGCTTATGTTATCAACCGGATGCCACTCATCACAGCCCTATCAACATGAAGACTCCTATTGAGCTGTTGCTGAAGGAGAAGCCGAGTGTTGGACACCTTCAGGTGTTCGGTTCAACTTGCTACGTGCATGTCCCGGATGCTTCACGGACAAAGCTGGATGCGAAGGCAAGGAAACTTGTCTTTGTTGATATGATGAGCGGAAGAAGGGATGGAAATGCATGGACCCTGTGACGAAGAAGTTCGTGGTGTCAAGAGACGTTGTCTTTGACGAGCTGACGTCATATGGAGGTGGCTCGGTGGAGCTTGCCGGAAGTAGCAAGATTGATGAAGCACCGGTGGAGACTGCTGAAGGCTTGAAAGAGGAGCTTGTTGTTTCACCAGCAGCTCCTGTTGCTTCGAAACTCCGAGGCTGAGCCTTCTGGCTCAGGAAGCAGGGGAGCACTGCTCAATGCTTGCCCCAAGTAGGAGTGGAGTCCTGAAGAAGCAACGGAAGTCGTGAGCAAGGAGCCGTGTCTTCGGAGATCGAAGGGTGATTAAGCCACCGGCTCGTACTGTGATGGGAATGCAGTGAGCTTTGTCTCCTGCTTCTTGCAGGTCCTCTGGATGAGCGAGAGCCTGCAAACTTCAACGAGGCCACTAGAGTGAAGGAGTGGGAAGGTGACATGAAGGAAGAGATTGATGCTCTGAAGAAGAATGAAACCTGGGACCTTGTGCCCAAAGGTTGATGGCATTACTCCGTTACTTGCAAGTGGGTGTATAAGTTGAAGAAGAAGGCTGATGGGCGCATTGATCGGTTCAAGGCTCGCCTAGTCGCTAGAGGATTCTCACAGCAGTATGGAGAAGACTATGAGGAGACATTTAGTCCAGTTGCGAAGATGACTTCTGTAAGAGTGGTGATCGTCTTGGCTGCTAGCAAGGGATGGAGGTTGTGGCAACTCGATGTGAAGAATGCCTTTCTTACGGAGAGATTGACAAGGACATCTTCATGGATCAGCCGCTTGGTTTTGTCTCTGAGAAGCATCCGACTATGTCTGCAAACTCAGGAAGGCTCTCTATGGGTTGAAGCAAGCTCCTAGAGCGTGGTATGGGAAGATTGCAGAGTACTTGCAATTCTGTGGATACCTTGCTTCCAACTCGGATTCAAGCTTGTTTGTCAAGAGAAGAAGGAGAGCTTCGAGTCTTAGTCCTGCTGTATGGGATGACATGATCATCACAGGGAATTCGGAGGAGGAAGTAGCAAGGCTCAGGGCTGAGCTTGCTATACGCTTCGAGATGAAAGACCTGGGAGAGTTGCATCACTTTCTTCGGTCTTGAAGTGGAGAGAAGGAGTGCGGAGTTCTCATTAGCCAGAAAGGATATGCTGATCGTATTGTGAAGCGGTTTGGCATGGGCGAATGGAAGAAGTGCTCTACTCCACTGGAATCTGGCTGAAGCTTCGACGGATGAGGGAAGGGTTCTTCAATGATCCCTTGGTGTTCAGGGCTCTTGTGGGAGCTTGATTTATCTGACGATTACAAGGCCGGATATAGCTTATGCTGTTGGCCGAGTAACTCGGTATATGGCTGAACCAAGGCAATCTCATCTAGTGGCGGCGAAGGGAATTCTGAAGTATGTCAAGGCTTCTTCTGACATGGGACTCCTCTATAGAAGGGATGCGGAGTTTGCGTTGCTCGGGTACACGGATGCTGACTATGGCGGTGATTCGGATGATCGAAGGTCTACTTCAGTTTATGTGTTCACTTGCGGTTCAGCTAGCATCTCGTGGTGTAGCAAGAAGCAGGACTCGGTGTCGGTTTCAACCACGGAGCGGAGTATAAGGCTTCGGCCTTGGCTGCTCGGGAAGCTGTTTGGTTGAGGAGGCTTATAGAGGATGTCCATGAAGAAGTGCAAGGGCCTACTTTACTCCGGGGTGACAATGAGAGTGCTCTCAAACTGGTAAACAATCCAGTGTTCACGCCAGAACCAAGCATATAGAGATTGATCACCATTTCATCAGGGAGAAGGTGTTGGAAGGGTCTCTGCTGGTCGGGCATGTTCGGAGTGAAGATAATCTTGCTGACATCTTCACAAGCCACTGTCGAAGGGCCCTTTGAACGCTTGCGCAGCTTGCGGGCTTGGTCACCACTTCCCACTTCAAGGGAGTGTTGAATTTTGTGAAGTGGAAGTGGGTGACGGACAAGCCGGGCGGCCTGTGGCGGACAGCATTGGCGGACTAGGCGGACTGGGCGGACTGATATGTGCGGCCTGGTGATAGTCTAGTGGAAGCCGCTGTTCTTCTGAGCGGATTGTTTCATGGAGTCCGCGGACTATGCGCCTGGTTTCTGCGGATAGGGTGTGCTGTTTGGCTTTGCCAAGGAGCGCCTGAGCGGATGGAGGCTTGCGGACTGGTGCATTGCTCAGTGGCCGCGGGTGCAAGCTTGTGCTGATTGGAGGGTTGGCTTTTGTCCGCGGGAAGCTTGCGGACTGATGTGTCCGCGGTATTGGCTGTTGCGGACTGAGCTTAGAGCTTGGCTGAGGCCTTGTCAAGTTCTGGTGTTACAGCAGGTGTCTTGCTGTGGAGACCGTTGGCGGACTGGTGTTTGGAGTCCGGGAGGAAGCTGCTGCGTTGGACAAGTGCGAGGAGCTCGCGGACTGGTTGCGGTCTGTGCTAGGGTGTTTGGCGGACGGAGTTTGTGTCCGCCATGCTCGCACTGGCCCTTGATGGTTTTGGACTTGGTCACACTTGTGTCAAGTTCATGGTGTCCGCCGTATCCGCCAAGTCCGCTGTGACCGGGCGGACTGTTGTTGTCTGCCTTTGGTCGTGGACTTGTGGCGGATTGAGGTGTGAGTCTTGCGGACTGCCTCGGGTTGGTGCGGACTGCCATTGAAGGGGTGCTGTCCTGCAGTGTTGGAGCTTTGCGGGCTGATGCCTTGTCCGCTTAGCTTAGGCGGACTGGAGAGGGTTCGTCAATGGTTGCCTTGCTCCTGGCGGTTTTCCTTGGTGACCGGCTAAGTCCTCGCGGACTCAGCGGACGGTGGTTTGTATTCGCGCGGGCTGGGGCGGTGTCGCTATCTCTTGGGCGGTGACCACACTCCTCACCCTGCCTATAAATAGGACCCCCCTGGCACATCTACAGTAACCTAAGTAACTTGAGTGAACAGTAAGTTGGGTTGTGCGAAGTGCTGCGGTCTGTGTTTGCCAGTCCGCGCGGATTGTTTCAGGCTGACGGTTTATTGTGTGCAGGTCGCGCGGATAACTTCAAGGAGCCAGGAGTTTGGCTGTGACTTCGGTCAAGTGCTTGGAAGTGTGCGGTCTCTGCGGACTCAGCAGGAGGTCGCTCTGCGGCTTGTCAGTTCTGTTTCAACTTTGCCAGCTTCAATAACCTGTCCGCCGGTTTCAGGCGGGTAGGGTGTTCCTCAGTTCAGGTTCAGCAGGAGGCGAATAACGGTGTGTCCGCGCGGCCTCGCGGCTTGGCGGACTCCGTGGTATTCGGCGGATTGCAGCATAGCTTGGGCGAGCTCAGCGGTCTCGGCGGTCTCGCGACCTCGCGGTCTCGGCGGACTCCGGTGCTGTCCGCCCGGCTTGTTTTTTGGTGCTTTCTGTTTATAGCTGTTATACTAGCGAAATCATGTCTCGCTATGTATGCCTCGGATTGTAAAGAAGTGAATGTATAAAGAGACCTTCTTGTGCTTCCATTGTTTGTTGGGTGAAACCTCTAGTCCTTGGGTTTTCCGCAGGTTCAACGTGCGAACTGGGTAGTTCCGAAGATATTAATTTGGCGTTTGGGCTATCTTGCTGACCACGTTGAGAAAATTTAACATGGTATCAGAGGGAGGTTTCTGAGGTTTCTGAGGTTGCTGAGGTTCAGTTGCGTGAGCGGAAGTCAGCCAGTGTTGTTACTCAGTGATTGAGTGGTGATCAACCTGTGTTGTTGCTCGGAGCTTCTGAAAGGTGACCAACAGGTGTTGCAATGGAAGGAAGCTTTGCAAGAGGTCTGGGCATTGAACTCTTAACGCCGACTAACTTCAAGAAGTGGAAGTCGTGCATGAAGAGTTATCTTCTTGGCGAGGAGCTGTGGGAAGTCGTCGGTGGTGACGACAGACAGGAAGTTACTGCTGCTTTCGGTACTGCTGAGCAGGTAAGGCTCTGGAGAAGAACAAATGCTAAGGCGGAGTTCATTCTGAAGAGAGCTGTGTCTCCGGAACTGTTTGATCACATCGTTGGGTGTGAGTCGGCTGCTGATATTTGGACAACCATTGATGAGTTGTTCAATAGGAAGAATGTGGCGCGGCTTCAGTTCCTGGAGAATGAGTTGGCCAGGGCAACTCAGGGAGACCTTTCCATCTCCAAGTACTTCTTAAAGATGAAGAGCTTGTGTGCTGAGCTGTCGGCACTGGATCCTGATGAGCCTATCTCTGAGGCAAAGATGAAAAGGCACATTATCCGCGGCTTGCGGAAGGAGTATGTGGCCTTTGTTACATCTGTTCAAGGGTGGGCTACTCAGCCGTCGTTGCTGGAGCTGGAGAATCTGCTTGCCTCGCAGGAGAGCTTAGCAAGGCAGATGGCTGGAGTGAATCTGAATCAGGAAGGCAGCGAAGCTCTCTTCTCAGGCAAGAAGAAAGGATGGGAAGGGAAGAAGAAGAAGAAGGTGCAGGTCGCTGGTGAGAAGGAGACTTCAACTTCATATCCGCCGGAGAGGAGCAATGCTCCTAAGGACTGGAAGAAGAACCTGAAGTGCTACCGGTGTCATCAGCGAGGGCACTTCAAGCGGGACTGCAAGGTCAAACTGCAGCCTGGGCATGCTGCGGGAAAGGAGGAAGCTTGCTCGAGAAGTGAAGAAGCAGGATGGGGCGGAGCTTTCATGACGGGCACTTGTGTCCGGGCCTTGTCTGCTGAGGACTTCAACAGCGAGTGGATCGTGGACTCCGGGTGTGGTCATCACCTCACCGGAGACAAATCGAAGTTCACCTCCATGCAGGCTTACTCAGGTAATGAAGCTATTATCACTGCTGATAATACTGTTTATGCAGTAGAGAAAGAGGGGGTCGTGTCTTTGGGTAGTGATCAGGGGCCACTCACGTTAAGGAGTGTGTATCACGTGTCGGGCATGAAGAAAAACCTCTTCTCGGTGACCAATGCGGTGGACGCTGGGTATCACGTTCTGTTTGGGCCAACAGACGTGAGGTTCCTTCGCAACGTATCAGCAGTGAAGGCTGATGTTGCTCATGTTGGGAGGAGGGTGAAGAACTTGTTTGTTCTTTCCACCAATGCTTATGTTGATAAGATGAGGGCCAATGATAGTGCGGCTATCTGGCATGAGAGGCTGGGGACATGTTGGCATGGACAAGCTGAAGGTAATGGCTAGTAGAAGTCTGGTGAGGGGGTTTGCCGAACGTTGTCCTCCTTTGGTGATGGGTATGTTTGTGCGGGCTGTCAATACGGTAAGGCACATCGCCTTCCGTTTGATAAATCTCAAACAAGGAGCAAGAAACCATTGGAGTGTATTCATGGCGACCTGATGGGACCGACTGTTACTGCCAGCCTTGGTGGAAGCAGATACATGCTTGTCTTGGTTGATGACTACTCAAGGTATACTTGGGTGTACTTCTTAAAGGAGAAGTCGGAAGCCTTCCGTTTGTTCGTGGAGTTCAAGGAGTTGGTAGAAGGCCGGCTTGGCTTGCAGATTAAGAAGTTTAGAACTGATAACGGGGGTGAGTTTGTCTCATCCGAGTTTTCTAACTTCTGCAGGAAGCACGGGATCCAACGAGAGCTTACTTGTGCTCACACTCCACAACAAAATGGGGTAGCGGAGCGGAAGATCCGTCATTTGACGGAGACCTGCAAATGCTGGCTTCATGCGAAAGATATCCCAAGGTCCTTTTGGGCGGAGGGAATGTCTTGTGCTGCTTATGTTATCAACCGGATGCCACTCAGCCCTATCAACATGAAGACTCCTATTGAGCTGTTGCTGAAGGAGAAGCCGAGTGTTGGACACCTTCGGGTGTTCGGTTCAACTTGCTACGTGCATGTCCCGGATGCTTCACGGACAAAGCTGGATGCGAAGGCAAGGAAACTTGTCTTTGTTGGCTATGATGAGCGGAAGAAGGGATGGAAATGCATGGACCCTGTGACGAAGAAGTTCGTGGTGTCAAGAGACGTTGTCTTTGACGAGCTGACGTCATATGGAGGTGGCTCGGTGGAGCTTGCCGGAAGTAGCAAGGATTGATGAAGCACCGGTGGAGGACTGCTGAAGGCTTGGAAGAGGAGCTTGTTGTTTCACCAGCAGCTCCTGTTGCTTCGAACTCCGAGGCTGAGCCTTCTGGCTCAGGAAGCAGGGGGAGCACTGCTCAATGCTTGCCCCAGGTAGGAGTGGAGTCCGAAGAAGCAACGGAAGCCGTGAGCAAGGAGCCGTGTCTTCGGAGATCGAAGAGGGTGGTTAAGCCACCGGCTCGGTACTGTGATGGGAATGTAGTGAGCTTTGTCTCCTGCTTCTTTGCAGGTCCTCTGGATGAGCGAGAGCCTGCAAACTTCAACGAGGCCACTGGAGTGAAGGAGTGGGAAGGTGCCATGAAGGAAGAGATTGATGCTCTGAAGAAGAATGAAACCTGGGACCTTGTGCCCAAGGTTGATGGCATTACTCCGGTTACTTGCAAGTGGGTGTATAAGTTGAAGAAGAAGGCTGATGGGAGCATTGATCGGTTCAAGGCTCGCCTGGTCGCTAGAGGATTCTCACAGCAGTATGGAGAAGACTATGAGGAGACATTTAGTCCAGTTGCGAAGATGACTTCTGTAAGAGTGGTGATCGCCTTGGCTGCTAGCAAGGGATGGAGGTTGTGGCAACTCGATGTGAAGAATGCCTTTCTTTACGGAGAGATTGACAAGGACATCTTCATGGATCAGCCGCTTAGTTTTGTCTCTGAGAAGCATCCGGACTATGTCTGCAAACTCAGGAAGGCTCTCTATGGGTTGAAGCAAGCTCCTAGAGCGTGGTATGGGAAGATTGCAGAATACTTGCAATTCTGTGGATACCTTGCTTTCAACTCGGATTCAAGCTTGTTTGTCAAGAAGAAGGGAGAGCTTCGAGTCTTGGTCCTGCTGTATGTGGATGACATGATCATCACAGAGAATTCGGTGGAGGAAGTAGCAAGGCTCAGGGCTGAGCTTGCTATACGCTTCGAGATGAAAGACGTGGGAGAGTTGCATCACTTTCTCGGTCTTGAAGTGGAGAGGAAGGAGTGCGGAGTTCTCATTAGCCAGAAAGGATATGCTGATCGTATTGTGAAGCGGTTTGGCATGGGCGAAGGGAAGAAGTGCTCTACTCCACTGGAATCTGGGCTGAAGCTTCGACGGGATGAGGGAAGGGTTCTTCATGATCCCTTGGTGTTCAGGGCTCTTGTTGGGAGCTTGATTTATCTGACGATTACAAGGCCGGATATAGCTTATGCTGTTGGCCGAGTAACTCGGTATATGGCTGAACCAAGGCAATCTCATCTAGTGGCGGCGAAGGGAATTCTGAAGTATGTCAAGGCTTCTTCTGACATGGGACTCCTCTATAGAAGGGATGCGGAGTTTGCGTTGCTCGGGTACACGGATGCTGACTATGGCGGTGATTCGGATGATCGAAGGTCTACTTCAGGTTATGTGTTCACTTGCGGTTCAGCTAGCATCTCGTGGTGTAGCAAGAAGCAGGACTCGGTGTCGGTTTCAACCACGGAGGCGGAGTATAAGGCTTCGGCCTTGGCTGCTCGGGAAGCCGTTTGGTTGAGGAGGCTTATAGAGGATATCCATGAAGAAGTGCAAGGGCCTACTTTACTCCGGGGTGACAATGAGAGTGCTCTCAAACTGGTAAACAATCCAGTGTGTCACGCCAGGACCAAGCATATAGAGATTGATCACCATTTCATCAGGGAGAAGGTGTTGGAAGGATCTCTGCTGGTCGGGCATGTTCGGAGTGAAGATAATCTTGCTGACATCTTCACGAAGCCACTGTCGAAGGGGCCCTTTGAACGCTTGCGCAGCTTGCTGGGCTTGGTCACCACTTCCCACTTCAAGGGGGAGTGTTGAATTTTGTGAAGTGGAAGTGGGTGACGGGACAAGCCGGGCGGCCTGTGGCGGACAGCATTGGCGGACTAGGCGTACTGGGCGGACTGAGATGTGCGGCCTGGTGATAGGTCTAGTGGGAAGCCGGCTGTTCTTCTGAGCGGATTGTTGCATGGAGTCCGCGGACTATGCGGCCTGGTTTCTGCGGATAGGGTGTGCTGTTTGGCTTTGCCAAGGAGCGCCTGAGCGGATGGAGGCTTGCGGACTGGTGCATTGCTCAGTGGCCGCGGGTGCAAGCTTGTGCTGATTGGCGGTTGGCTTTTGTCCGCGGGAAGCTTGCGGACTGATGTGTCCGCGGTATTGGCTGTTGCGGACTGAGCTTAGAGCTTGGCTGAGGCCTTGTCAAGTTCTGGTGTTACAGCAGTTGTCTTGCTGTGGAGACCGGTTGGCGGACTGGTATTTGGAGTCCGGGAGGAAGCTGCTGTGTTGGACAAGTGCGAGGAGCTCGCGGACTGGTTGCGGTCTGTGCTAGGGTGTTTGGCGGATGGAAGTTTGTGTCCGCCATGCTCGCACTGGCCCTTAATGGTTTTGGATTTGGTCACACCTTGTGTCAAGTTCATGGTGTCCGCCGTATCCGCCAAGTCCGCTGTGACCGGGCGGACTGTTGCTGTCTGCCTTTGGTCGTGGACTTGTGGCGGATTGAGGTGTGAGTCTTGCGGACTGCCTCGGGTTGGTGCGGACTGCCATTGAAGAGGGTGCTGTCCTGCAGTGGTTGGAGCTTTGCGGGCTGATGCCTTGTCCGCTTAGCTTAGGCGGACTGGAGAGGGTTCGTCAATGGTTGCCTAGCTCCTGGCGGTTTTCCTTGGTGACCGGCTAAGTCCTCGCGGACTCAGCGGATGGTGGTTTGTATTCGCGCGGGCTGGGGCGGTGTCGCTATCTCTTGGGCGGTGACCACACTCCTCACCCTGCCTATAAATAGGACCCCCTGGCACATCTACAGTAACCTAAGTAACTTGAGTGAACAGTAAGTTGGGTGTGCGAAGTGCTGCGGTCTGTGTTTGCCAGTCCGCGCGGATTGTTTCAGGCTGACGGTTTGTTGTGTGCAGGTCGCGCGAATAACTTCAAGGAGCCAGGAGTTTGGCTGTGACTTCGGTCAAGTGCTTGGAAGTGTGCGGTCTCTGCGGACTCAGCAGGAGGTCGCTCTGCGGCTTGTCAGTTCTGTTTCAACTTTGCCAGCTTCAATAACCTGTCCGCCGGTTTCAGGCGGGTAGGGGTGTTTCTCAGTTCAGGTTCAGCAGGAGGCGAATAACGGTGTGTCCGCGCGGCCTCGCGGCCTTGGCGGACTCCGTGGTATTCGGCGGATTGCAGCATAGCTTGGGCGAGCTCAGCGGTCTCGGCGGTCTCGGCGACCTCGCGGTCTCGGCGGACTCCGGTGCTGTCCGCCCGACTTGTTTTTTGGTGCTTTCTGTTTACAGCAGTTATACTAGCGAAATCATGTCTCGCTATATATGCCTCGGATTGTAAAGAAGTGAATGTATAAAAGAGACCTTCTTGTGCTTCCATTGTTTGTTGGGTGAAACCTCTAGTCCTTTGGTTTTCCGCAGGTTCAACGTGCGAACTGGTAGTTCCGAAGATATTAATTTGGCATTTGGGCTATCTTGCTGACCACGTTGAGAAAATTTAACATGTAGGAGAGTTGTATCTCTGAGTGTAGGCCTGTTGTGGCTGAGTGTAGGCCTTGGTGGCTGAGTGTAGGCCTTGGTGGCTGAGTGTAGGCTTTGTGAAGAAGCTGAGTTGTAGGGCCTTGGCCTGAGCTGTAGGAACCTGTTTTGGGGTTCTGAGATAGTGGAGGAGTTTGGCCGAATCTAGTACACTGCTAGATAGGCGAAGGGGAAAGTGGATGTACTCAAACCTTGGGGAACCACTATAAATCTGAGTGTCTACTGTGTGCTTGTGGAATTCTGTGATTGCTGATTGTGTGCTGTGATAAAGTAGATATAATTCTGTGTTATAATCTGAATTCTGCCTAAAAAGTTAAAAAGATTTAAGTCACCTATTCACCCCCCCCCCCCTCTAGGTGATTAGGTACAATATATTTCAAGTGGTATCAGAGGGAGGTTACTCAAAAAGAGACATAACTGTCTGAGTAGATCCCGTTGGCAGATTCAGTCTAATTAAATTACAGAATCAAGAAAGTCAAGAACCATGGGTTCCACTGAGAATCATAAGGAATTGGGATCCATGAAGCTACCCATATGTAGAAAAGAGATCTTTGGTATCTGGAAGGAAAGGGTGAGACTGTTTATGGAAGCCTCAGACCCTAGGATTTATATCACAGTGAAAGAAGGGTCATATGTGCCCATGAAGGTTTCAGTCTTAGATGCAAATCAGAGAACACCTAAGGATTTCTCTGAAATGACAAAGGATGAGATTGTTCTAGCCACAATTGACAAAAGGGCTCAGAACATTATTGTGAGTGCTATAGATGATGCTACCTTTTAGAATCTCATACACTGCAATACATCCAAGGAAATGTGGGATACTCTTATTGTGTACATGGAGGGTTCTGAAGAAGTGAGGCAAGACAGAAAATCTTTGCTAAACCAAGAATATGAAAGCTTTAGGCAAGGTAGATCTGATAGCATAACTGAATGCTATAAAAAGTTCTATATGATTGTGAATGAGCTTATGTCCTATGGCAGAGAGTTCAGTAATTATGAGCTTAATGATAAGTTCTTAAGGTCCCTTACAAAAGATTGGGACACCAAGATCTGTGTCATTAGGGAAATGGCAAAGTTAGCAGAAATTCCTCCACCAACACTGTTTGGCAAACTGTTGTCCTATGAAATGCAGTTGATGGTGAGGAAAGAAGAGGAAAAATCTACAAGAAGTGAACATAAAGAAAGGATAGTGACATTTAAAACAGAAGCCCCCAGAAAGTACAGAAGTAAGTCACCAACTCCACCAGCAAAAGTAGCTGAAACTGAGTCAGATGAGTCAGCAAGCAGAAAGTCTGAAAGCAGTGAAAGTGATGAGGACTTTGCTGCCTTTACAAGACATTTTCAGAAGTTCTTAAAGAAAAACAGTGGAGGACAAGGCCATCTACTTCACAGGGTAAAGAATACTATTATCAGAATAAAAAGTCTTCAAAGAATGATAAGAAAAAGACTTCATTCAAGGGAAAGAAGGAAAAGTCTTTTGTTGCCAAAAAGGATAAGAGCATGTCAGACATTTCTTCATCAGGAACTGAGTCAGATGCTGAGGCATATATAGGGTTGTTTGCTGAGGAAGAAGAAGAAGAGTTCATTCAGATCATGAACTCTATATATGAATAAGAGGACAGTCAGTGCCAAGGGCTAATGGCATTGACAGAAAGTGACAAAATCCTGGAGCAGCCAGGACCTAGTAAGGTACTAAATTGTTCTTTCAGTTCAATTTCTTGTGCTAGTTCAGAAACAGATTCATCATCATCAAGTGATGAGAGTGCATCTGAGTCTGAAGAGGATATTCATCAGTTGATAGATGAATATAAAGTTCTGTTGCAAGCATTTAAGAAATGCAAATCCTTGGCCAAAAATCAGGCTAAGGAGATTGCAAGTCTTAAAATGGCTGCAACTGATTATGAGAAGTTGATTGACCAAAAACTTAATGAGATAGCCAGACTGAAGCACATAACTGTGATTCAGATGGGGACTATATCATTTAAGAATGATCAGATCAAAAGTCTGGAGATTAGTCTTCAGAAGGAGAAAGATTTGGTTGCTAGGTTTTCTAAACCTAAGTCAGTTCTACCCTTAATTGATGAATTTGTTCATCAAAAAGGTAAAGCCGGACTGGGGTTTACTAAACCTGCAAGGACTGTCAAGTCCAAGTCCAAGGGCAAAGCCCCAACACTCAACAAGCCAGCTGTTGATAAAACAGCTAAGACTGTACCTAAGCAAAGGTACAATAGGTTTGAGTGTTGGTGCTGTGGCAAGGTAGGCCACTTTGCCATGGACTGTTGGCACAATGCTAGTGCCAAAGTGAGTAGCAAACTACCTGTTGGAAAACCTGCAGGTAGCTTTGTTAGGAAGTAAACTAACCAGTACCAAGGACCCAAGAATTATTTGGGTTCTAAGGTTCACTAATCTGTTTTGCAGGTAAGTCCAAGTGGTCATGCCCCAATATGGTACTTGGACAGTGGATGTTCCAGACATATGACTGGAACAAGGGGATTTCTAAAGGACTTCACACCAATCAAAGATGGTCCAAAAGTCACCTTGGGTGGTTCTGAAAAAGGAATCATCAAGGGATTTGGTAACATTTCTAGCTCCCATATAATTATTACTCAAGTGGCCTATGTTAAAGGTTTGAAACATAACCTTATTAGTATAAGTCAATTGAGTGATGTAGGATATGACATCTCATTTGTGAAAGATGGTTGTCATATCAGGAAGTCAAATGATCAAGAGATCATTTTGACAGGTTATAGAAAAGGGAATGTCTATTTCCTAGACATTATGTGTGAGACCAATGGTTCTCAAGTGTGTCTTTTAGCTGATGAGAAAGTCTCTCATTGTGTCAAATGGCACAAGAGGCTAGCTCATCTAAATTACAAGACAATTGGCCAACTCTTTAGCAAAGAGTTAGTGAGGAATGGTCCTCAAGTTAAGTGTATTAAAGATGGTATTTGACCAGCTTGTCAAAAGGGCAAGCAGACTAGATCCACCTTTAGAAGCATTGAAAACAAAGATGATGTGAGGTGTTTATACCTCTTGCATATGGATCTCTTTGGTCCAATGCCAGTTCACAGCCTAGGTAGGAAGGTCTATACCTTTGTAGTTGTAGATGACTACTCAAGGTTTTCCTGGGTGTTCTTCCTTAGATAGAAATCTGAAACACCTAGTGTCTTCTATAGCTTTGTCAAACAAATTCAGAATGAACTAGATAGTTCAGTGGTCAAAATAAGAAGTGACCATGGTACTAAATTTCAGTCTGATAGTATGGCAAAACTATGTGAAGAATTTGGGATATTTCAAGAGTTTTCTTCACCAAGAACACCTCAGCAAAATGGCATTGCTGAGAGGAAAAATAGAACCTTGATTGAGGCTGGTAGGACCCTATTAAGTGATACATCACTACCAGAATATTTCTGGGCTGAAGCAGTTAATACTGCATGCCATGTTATTAATAGGGCTACCATTACTAAAAGCCATAACAAGACCCCTTATGAGGTTGTGAAAGGCAGAAAACCAAACCTATCCTATTTCAGGATCTTTGGTTGTAAGTGCTTTATACTTAACAATGGAAAGTCTTACTTGACTAAGTTTGCTGCCAAGTCCCAAGAGGGGATCTTTGTTGGGTACAACAACAATAGTAAGGCTTATAGAGTCTACAACTTGTCTACTCAAGTTGTAGAAGAGTCTGTACATGTAGTATTTGATGAAACTAGACTTATTAACAATGAGTTGTCTAGTAGTGTATGCAGCTCCACAGGTATAACAAAGAAGATGGACAAGCTCACTATAGAAGAAGAACCTACTGTAAGGCAGCAAGTAGAAGATAGTGGCTGCTGTCCAGGGGGAGTACTACATGTACCTAATACAGATGAAGTTCAAGGAGTGCAGCAAGATGAAGAAGTTGAAGAAGTTCAACCTGAAGCCAGGATGCCTCCAGCCAATAGGCATCTTAGAGATCATCCAGCAGATCAAATCATTGGTGATCCAAGACAAGGGGTACAAACAAGGAGCAGAAATCTGAATGCAGTGCTCTTCTCCAGTTTTCTATCCCAAGTTGAACCAAAGAAGTTTGAAGAAGCCATCCTAGACCCTCATTGGATTGAGGCAATGCAAGAAGAGCTGAATCAGTTCAAGAGGTGCAAGGTCTGGGAACTTGTTCCTAAACCTAAAGACCACAATATAATAGGAACTAAGTGGATCTTTAGGAACAAGATGGATGAACATGGAGTCATCATTAAGAACAAAGCAAGATTGGTTGCTAAAGGATATAGGTAGGAAGAAGGTATTGACTTTGATCAAACCTTTGCTCCAGTAGCCAGACTGGAAGCCATAAGGATGTTCCTGGCCTATGCAACCTTTCAAAGATTTAAAGTTTACCAAATGGATCTAAAGTCAGCCTTTCTGAATGGTAATCTAAAAGAGGAAGTCTATGTGGAACAGCCATCAGGTTTTGTTGATTCAACTCAACCTAATCATGTCTATAGACTTAGGAAAGCATTGTATGGGTTAAAGCAAGCCCCTAGGGCTTGGTATGAAACCCTGTCTAGTTTCCTCATTGAGAATAAGTTCACAAGGGGGAAAATAGACAAGACTCTATTCCTTAGGAATCCAGAGGCAAAGTAATATTAGTCCAAATATATGTAGATGACATAATATTTGGGTCTACTGAAAGTAGTCTTTGCAAAAAGTTTGCAAAACTTATGCAAGGACAATTTGAGATGAGTAGTATGGGGGAACTTAAGTTCTTCTTGGGTCTCCAAGTTAGACAGACTGAGAATGGTTTATCCATATGCCAGTCTAAGTTCACCCTAGAACTCATAAGGAAGTATGGTATGGATTCATCCAGTACCATGAAGACTCCTATGGGGTCAAGTATGTCTCTTAGCAAAGATGATGCAGGGAAACCTGTAGATGAGACTTTGTATAGAGGGATAGTTCGCTCCCTACTTTATTTGACTGCAAGTAGACCAGATATCATGTATGCTACATGTGTCTGTGCTAGGTATCAAGCATGCCCTAAGGAGTCTCATTTGACAGCAGTCAAAAGGATATTGAGATATCTAAAGGGCACTCCTTATCTAGGCCTCTGGTACCCTAGGAATGGGGATTTTTAACTAACAGGTTATTCAGATGCAGACTTTGCAGGATGAAAAGAAGACAGAAAAAGCACAACTGGAACCTGTCAATTCCTAGGTGGAAGACTGATTTCATGGAGTAGCAAAAAGCAAACAAGTGTGGTTATCTCCACTGTAGAATCAGAATATGTGGCTGCAGAAAGTTGTTGTGCTCAACTTCTATGGATACAACATCAGCTTGAGGACTATGGAATGCAGGTAAGTAGAACTCCACTCTTTTGTGATTCTACTAGTGTTATATCAATTGCAAACAATCCTGTTTCCCATAGTAGAACTAAACATATTGAAATAAAATATCATTTTCTTAGAGAACATGTAGAAAAAGAAGATATTTTACTGGAATATGTTAGAACAGATAATCAACTAGCTTATATGTATACTAAGCCCCTAGAAGAAACAAAGTTCAATAGGTTTAAAATTGAACTAGGTATGATAAACTTAGAATAAGTTTATAGAAATGGTTAAGTAAAAAGGTGTCGACACACAGAGATATCTGTGTCGACACTTCAGGGAAAAGGTGTCGACACATCTAGGAAGTTGGTGTCGAGACTTTAGAAAATTAGTGTCGACATATGATAAGTAGGTGTCGACACATCCAAGGTGGTGTCGACACTTAGTGTTTACTCAGAATTATCTAAGTAAAGTCTCGACTAAATGTCGAGTTGAGTGGTGTCGACACATAAACAAGTGTCGACACATATATTCTGTCGACTAAACTTGTGTCGACACACTGTGTCGAGACATTATAAGTCTGTGTCGACACTTTTCCACAGTGTCGACACAATTTAAGTTAGTTAACCCGCCTTTTCATCTTCAAACCTAGAAAGGTATAAATAGAATTTCTCCATTGTCTGTCGACACGCTCTCTAAAGTTTCGATACCAAACTTGTGTGTCGACACCTCTCTTCTCTCAGTTCAAATTCTTCAAACCCTAATGGCGCCAAAGCTCGAGGAGAACGTCAATGAAGGCTATGAACTGGTGCGCGACGCGTTTGGTGATGCAGACCCGGAGATCAAGACGGTAGTAACCCTAGTTGCAGACTCAGGGTTAGAATTTCTTGTTTCTGAGCCGACTAAGATCTGGAAGAAAGAAGTACTGGAATTCCTCAATGGAGCTAAAGTAGACGAATCTGGATTCAAGATCAAGTCCAGGGTCCATGGAGAAAAAGTGAAGGTTTCACCAAAAAGTTTGAGGAAAGTACTACAGCTACCAAGAACTAAGGAAGAAGATGAAGTAACTGCTTCTAAGACCAGAGTTGCATTGACTTGGTGTGGTCTGGATTCAAAGATGAAAATTGGATCTGTGTTTAATAGGAAAGGCATGAACAGCCAGGGAAAATTTATATCAAAAATTGTTGGAAAAGTAATCTTGAGTAAGCCTGGAGGGCATGATAGGGTCTCAGCCCATATGTTCAACCTTATGACAAGGATAATCTTCACAGTGAACACAGATTGGTCAGTTGTTATCTTTGAAAAGATCAAGGAAAGCCTGAAGAAACCCAATTTGGGTAGAATCATAAGTCTATACTTGGCTGGTAGTATACCAGAGGTTATGGGTCAAGCTGCTGGAACTAAAATCAATCATATGAGAAAGATGGACATGAGGGTCTTCTCCAGATGGGACAGAGTTTTAACTAAGGAGATGCCTACTCCTGAGAAAGTAACACCACTAAAGAAGAAGAAGAAAACTGCCCCAGTGGCTCAAGAGTCAACTAGCAGCTCTGATGAACAAGTGGTCTTCACACCTGATGAAGAAGACATTGGAACTGTTGAGAAGTCTCCAGCTTAACTTGATGCTGCAGAGAGGCAGGGGGAGCTACCACAAGCTAGCTCCTTACACCAGGATCAAATCCAGGGGGAGCCTCTAGTTATGGAAGAACCAACTCCTCTTGAGAGTGAGCAAGCTACAAACATCATCCTTGAGGTAATCACTGAGCTTAATGCTTTAGATTTCCTTATAGAGGATACTGTTTTATCTGATCCATTAAGTAATGTTAATCAGCAAACTCAGCTGGATAGCCAACTCCCAGATGTTATCATGGAAGACACATCTGTTGAAGTTCAAGTTGTATCTGATCCAGTGGTAGATGAGCCAAGAGTTTCTCCAGCCCATTCTCCACAAGAATTTACTATGGAAGATCTCTTCCTCAATCTAGATCAAGCAGATCTTGACAAGGAAACTGCTGCTGCTGAGGGGGAGAATGCTCCAGTTGAGGGGGAGCAAGTGCAAATTCTGGAAGAACCTGCAAGGCAAGAACCTGAGAAGGCACCAGAAGTGCAGAAGGAGTTACCTCCAAGCCCTAAGGAGAGGGTAGAAATAGCCAGCACCTCAGCGTCTGAAGATGAGGAGGCAACAAGGGCTAAGAAAAGGAAGTTTCAAGTTTTCAAAAGAAGAAGTCAGAATTATAAGAAGGCATTGCAAACCATAGCACCACAGCCAGCACTACAGCCAACTCCATCAGTAGATTACAGTGCTCTAATGGTTGCTATGCAAATTAAGCTGGATGAGCACAGGAAAGCCATTGAAACCTATGTGGATGAGGGGCACAAGTCTCTACAATTTGATCTAGCCCAAGATATAAAGTCTATAAGATTTGAAATGAATCTTAATAAGAAGGAGATGACAGACTGCTTCCACAAGGGAGGGAATGCAGTGGTATACTTAGCAACTCATCAGGAAAAGATAAAAGCTCAAGTAGATGACATTGCACTGAAGCAAGGATATGTTCTTGAGAACCAGATCAGAATGAATGATAACTTAACTGCTTCCCATAATGCAATTGTCACAGAAATGAAAAACATAGCTGCTGGACTGACAACTTCTATTGTTACTGCTAAGGCAGATTTTGATAAAGCACTGCAAGAGAGCTTAACTGCTGTTACAACTACAATTCAAGACTCTCAGAAGTTGATAACTGACAAAATCCAAAGGTTGAAACCTTTATTTAAAGATGGAGTCAACTATTTGGATAACCAAGTGAGATTTCAGAAAGATGATGTCAGAGATCACATAGAAAGAGAAGTCATAAAGGGGGAGAGGGTATTAGTCAAAGCTAGCTCTGATCATGCTAAGTGGATTTCTAATTCTATCAGAGCTACTCTGGGTTATCCTCCTCTTTGTGATGATGACAATGTTGCAGAATCTGGGATACATCCTGCATATCTAGGAGGGGAGCAACCAGAAGTGGCTCAAGTCATCTACCCTCCTCCAGATTTTGATATGGTTCAAGCTGATATACAATCAATGTATAGCCCACCATGGGGACACCAAAATGTTATCATAGAGAAGGTTGTTCAGACAATATCTGAGGCTATGCAAGAAGCTCTGCAGAAAGAAGAAGAAGTCAGACTGTCTAAGAAGAGGTTCAGGGAGCAAGCTGAATAAAGACCTGACTTTGAGCAGTGGAGCCCCACTTCAAGAAACATTATCTTAACTACATGGAAAGCTGCAAAAGATAACATTCAAGACAGAAATAAATGGTTTTCTGAATTGGAATGGAGGAAACATGAGACAAGGCAAGAAGCAATAGTGCAATATAGAAGGAAGGCCGAGATGGGAAAGCTACCTCCTACTGCCCAGGAGCCTAGCAAGTACTTTCCCAAGGCATATCATTATTTTAAAAGGCAAAAGATTAAAGCTGAGGAGCTAAAGAAGAAGGAGCTGAAAGGGAAGAAACCTGTTGATACTGAAGCTGCTGAAGCTCCTATGCAAGCCAAGATACAGTCTGGAAAAGGAATAGTAATTAAGGAGGCTGAACAAAAATAGAATAGAATTTTATTCAGTTTACAATTGTAATCTTGTGTTTTTTTTAAACACCATGTAAAACTTTTGTATAATGAATATTACAAAGTTGTGAGAACAATATGATGTGTTTTAAATCTATTTCATAATTGTTTTGAGATACTATCTGTGTATACATATCTTGTTTAATATATGTTTACGTTTGCCCTGTTATATAATCCTGCTTTACATCATACTATGATTTTATTCTGTATGGTGTATATCATTGACTAAGAGTTATGACTTCTCCAAATAGGGGGAGATTGTTGGGTATATTGGTCTAAATGTACCTGATTTGAAGAAGCCTCACCCTACTCAATGATATACATCAAAATGTATTTGATGTGTTTTGAGTTTACTTGTGCAGGTTAAGTATTTACAGGAAAGAAGAAAAAGTTTCTAAGTCCATGTGTCGACACCCAGAGGAAAGTGTCGACACTTAAGAAGACTTGTGTCGACACCCAAGCAAGCAGTGTCGACACTTGGAGTCATTGTGTCGACACCAGGGATGCAGAGTCGACACCAGACAGAAAGTGTCGACACAAGGAGCTGTGTCGACACTCAATGAAGAAAAGTGCAGTGAAGCTGTGTCGACACTTAGCAGTTGTGTCGACACCCAGTGAAACTGTGTCTACATCAGAAAGTGTCGACACTTGGAGGCTGTGTCGACACTCAGTAAAAGTCAGCAGAGTCTAAGTATAAGTGTCGATACCCAAAGCAATGTGTCGACACACAGCAGAAGAGTCAACACTTGAAGAAAGTGTCGACACAAGAAAGAATGTGTCGACACTCAGCTGAAGACTCAACACTTGAAGAAAGTGTCGACACAAGGAGCTGTGTCGACACTTAGCAAAGTTCAAGAATATTCTAAGTACAAGTGTCGACACAAAGGAGATGTGTCGACACACAGCAAAAGTCTCAACAGTAGAAGAATGTGTCGACACAAGGAGCTGTGTCGACACTCAGCAAGTATCAACACAGAAGACATGTGTCGACACCAAGAAACAGTGTCGACACTGACAAGTTCAACACGTGAAGATGTGTCGACACAAAGGTGTTGTGTCGACACTTAGAAGAATTCAGCAATATACTGAAGTACAAGTACTTGTGTCGACATACATTATCAGTGTCGACACATGAAGAAGAAGCTGTGTTGAGAAGTGCATTCTATAACATAAGGAGTTGTGTAGACACATTGTAGGCTAGTGTCGACAATTAGTCAACTTGTGTCGACACTTGGTCTATAAGTGTTGACACTTAAAGACAAACAGTCTCGACACTTTCAGACAGTTACAGAATTTTCAAGAACTGACTGGATGACTTAACAGCAGCCATTCCAGCCGGTCTACTGCACCTGTCAGAGTTGTCAGAAATCAGTTATGAACCGGACCAGCCGGTTACCATGAAGAAGGCCTATAAATAGGTTTACACTGTCTACAGAAACAAGATGATTGAACACAAGTTCAAGTGATCATTAACAAGAAGAAGATCTAGTTATTTCTTGAAGAATCTAGTGAAGATCTAAGAAGTTGGAGAGAGAGAGCTTCATCCAAGAAGTCAGCCATTGGAACCAGGCTGAGAAGAAGGATTCAGACTTTGTTCTGAATCTTAAGCAGTAGAGATCAAGGATCAACTACAGAAGAGATCAATCTTATTGTGTTCTATATTCAAGAAGCTTTGAAGAAAGCCAAGTCAGTTTGATCTCAACTGAGTTCTTCCAAGAACTCATCAAGAAACTCACAACTCTTCTCTCTTTTCACTGAGTTGTAGAGATTACATTTTTGTATTCATATTTTCTTGTAGGATCCTTAGGGATCTGAGTTTGTAAGCCTGTAATTATAAAGGTTGAGTGTAGGGCTTGAGTGCCTGAGTGTAGGAGAGTTGTATCTCTGAGTGTAGGCCTGTTGTGGCTGAGTGTAGGCCTTGGTGGCTGAGTGTAGGCCTTGGTGGCTGAGTGTAGGCTTTGTGAAGAAGCTGAGTTGTAGGGCCTTAGGCCTGAGCTGTAGGAACCTGTTTTGGGGTTCTGAGATAGTGGAGGAGTTTGGCCGAATCTAGTACACTGCTAGATAGGCGAAGGGGGAAAGTGGATGTACCCAAACCTTGGGGAACCACTATAAATCTGAGTGTTTACTGTGTGCTTGTGGAATTCTGTGATTGTTGATTGTGTGCTGTGATAAAGTAGATATAATTCTGTGTTATAATCTGAATTCTGTCTAAAAAGTTAAAAAGATTTAAGTCACCTATTCACCCCACCCCCCACCCCCCTCTAGGTGATTAGGTACAATATCTTTCATGTTTCCGTTGTGTTGTGCAAAGTGTTTTGAGTTTGGGTAGCTATATCAACTTATAATGCTAAAGCTGTGGCGTCCGTATGTTGTGGGGCCCCGGCCGGACCCATACTATACGGTCATTACAGGGGAGGTGTTACACGTGTAGCTTCTATGGCCGGTCAGGCCACCCATTTGAGAAATGTTTCAAGCGGTTGGGAATGCAGAAGAAGGAGCAGGTGCACGCAATTCAAGGTGCGCCGACCAGAAACTTGGAGTGTACAAGTTGTGGGGGAAGAGGTCATGATGCGGGCCGCTGCTGGGTCAAGGACAAGGTGTGCTTTCAGTGTGGCAAATAGGGACATCTCAAGGCAAGGTGCCCACAAAACCAGCCTGTGCTGCAGCCAATGCCACTCCAAGCTTTGCCTCCACCTCCGTGTTTGGACAAAGGCAAGGGGAAGTTGAATGTGATCTCTTCAGAGGAAGCTCAGACGTCACCTCAGGTTGTCTTAGGTTCGATTCCTTCCTCTTGTCCACATTTTGTTTATGACTCTTAAGCATAGTTCTTAGATACATATGTACCCTTATAGGAAAATTTAAGGTAAAGAACCGTTGGGCGCGTGTTCTCTTCGATTCTGGCGCGACCCATTCATTTGTGGCTCGAACCTTTGTGGATCGGTATCATTTGACACCAGATCGAGTGGGGAATGCCTTTTTGGTGAAGTTTCCTTCCGGTGCTTCTGTGGTTGCAGACTGGGGTCTTCCTGATTGTCCCATTTTGTTGGGGGATTTCTTAGCGAAGGCTGATTTGAAGGTGATCGATTTGGAAGATTTTGACGTTATTTTGGGCATGGACTGGTTGTCCCAATACAATGTTGTTATCCAGTGCAAAGGCAAGCGCTTGGACTTCATCAAGACCAATGGTCAGCCGGGAAGTGTTTATGGTGATTCATGTCTGGACTCTCCAGGTATTTCAGTGGTATGTGTTCGGACGTTGTTTGTTTCCGACTGCTTTGCCTGTCTAGTCTCAGTTGTGGGGACTAGTGTTGTTTTGCCGCATTTGGAGGAGATTCTTATTATGCGTGAATTTCCAGATGTTTTTCCTGCTGCTCTTCCTGGTCTTCCACCTAACTGTGATGTCGAGTTTGTCATTAATTTGGAGCCGGGTACATGGCCTATTGCGAAAGCGCCGTACCGAATGGCCTCACGGGAGCTGGCAGAGTTGCGTACCTAGCTGGATGACTTATTGGCAAAGGGGTTTATCAGGCCAAGTTCATCACCTTGGGGTGCACCTGTGTTGTTTGTAAAGAAGAAAGATGGGTCGATGCGGCTTTGCATCGATTACCGAGAATTAAACAAGGTGACGATTAAGAACAAGTACCCACTGCCAAGAATTGATGATTTGTTTGATCAATTGCGTAGCAGTTCAGTATTTTCGAAAATTGATCTTCGCTCTGGCTATCATCAACTGAAGGTCCGGGAGTCTGATATTCCGCGGACTGCTTTTCGATCGAGACATGGCCATTTTGAATTTCTTGTGATGTCGTTTGGTTTGACCAACGCACCATCAGCCTTCATGGATATGATGAACCGGGTGTTCAAAGACTTCTTGGATAGGTTTGTGGTGGTTTTTATTGACGACATTCTCGTCTACTCCCGCAGTGCTGAGGAGCATGAACAGCATCTGCGATTGGTGTTGACCACTTTGCGAGACCAAAAGTTGTTCGCCAAGCTAGGCAAATGCAAGTTTTGGCTGCCTCAGGTTGCATTTCTGGGTCATGTTATTAATCAACATGGCATTTCAGTGGATCCCGAAAAGATTGTTGCAGTCATGGAGTGGAGGAGACCGGAGACACCCAAGGAGATTCGGAGCTTCTTAGGATTGGCCGGCTATTATCGTAGATTTGTAGAAGGGTTTGCGACCTTAGCTGCACCTTTGACTCGCTTAACCCAGAATAATGTGGCATTCGATTGGAATGACACGTGTGAAGCATCATTCTTTGAACTCAAGAACAGGTTATGTACCGCTCATGTGTTGATATTGCTGACAGAAGGGATAGATTATGAGGTTTTTGTGGATGCATCGCACATTGGACTTCGATGTGTTTTAATGCAAGATAAAAAGGTGATTGCTTATGGGTCTCGGCAGTTGAAAAGTCATGAAAAGAACTACCCGACGCATGATTTGGAGTTCGCAGCGGTGATATTTGCATTGAAGTTGTGGAGACACTTACTTTACGGCGCGCGGTGTAAAATCTTTACGGATCATAAAAGTTTGAAGTACGTCTTCACGCAAAAGGAACTCAATCTGCGCCAATGGCGATGACTTGAATATGTAGCTGATTATGATGTGGAGATTCAGTATCATCCCGGGAAAGCTAATGTTGTGGCCGATGCTTTGAGTCGGAAGACAGGTAAATTATTTAATATTTCGGCCGACCGTCTAGTGGAGGAATTTCTATTGATGGATATTTTCGTGGGAAGGTATGAACCGCAAAGTCATTCGGCAGTAGAAGAACCTTCATGGATGGTGCTTGCAAGACAACATCAAAAGGAGGATCCTGATCTTTTACATTTATTTCTTCGGACTGAAAAGGGTGAATTACCGGATTTTGCTATTGATGATGATGGCACGTTAAAGTACTGCGGTCGATTTTGTATCCCCGCCATTGGAGACATCCGAGATATGGTGTGCAGGGAAGCACATGGCTCAAGTATGGCCTACCATCCAGGCTCAACAAAAATGTACCGTGATTTGAAGCAAATTGTCTGGTGGTATAGAATGAAAAGAGATATAGCACAATTTGCATCTGAATGTCATACCTGCAAGCGGGTGAAAGCTGATCATGGGAGGCCTGGTGGCAGGTTGACGCCCTTGGAGATTCCAACATGGAAGTGGGAAAGCATTTCAATGGATTTTATTACAGGCTTACCAAGATCTCCACGAGGACATGACTCTGTATGGGTGATCGTGAATAGGTTGACCAAGTGTGCTCACTTCATACCATTTAAGGTCAACTACCCGATGAAGACAATAGCAGAGCTATATTTGAACGAAATCATCCGACTGCATGGTGTGCCAGTGAATATTATTTCAGACCGGGATTCTCGATTTACTTCTCGTTTCTGGAAGAGTCTACAAGAGGGTTTGGGAACGGATTTGAGGTATTCCACGGCTTACCACCCTCAGACGAATGGCCAAACGGAACGGGTAAACCAAATCGTGGAAGATATGATTCGATGCTACATTCTTGAGTATGGTGGAGCATGGGATGAGCGTTTGCGTCTTATGGAATTCGCATATAACAACAGCTATCAAGAAAGCTTTCAAATGGCTCCGTTCGAAGCTTTATATGGGCGACATTGTCGGACTCCCTTATTTTGGGCTGAGATTGGCGAGCGACCTTTGTTGGGCCCAGAGGCGCTCGAGGACATGGAAGTTGTCGTACGGCTTATTCGGGAGAAGCTTCGGATCGCCCAAGAGCGATATGAAAAGTACACCAACCGGCGAAGGTCGGAATTAGAGTTTGCTGTGGGGGATTTCGTCTTTTTGAAAGTCTCCCCAATGGTTGGAATTAAGAGGTTTGGAAAAGAACGCAAATTAGACCCAAGATTTGTGGGTCCCTTCAAGATTCTTGCGCGAGTTGGTGCAACCGCTTACAAAGTAGAATTACCCGTGAACTTTCCTAGTATTCACGATGTTTTCATGTCAGCCAACTTCGCAAGTGTGTGCGGAATGACAGGCAAGTTTTGGACTTTGTGTCGCAGTTGGCGCCAAACCTTTCTTATGTGGAGATGCCCATCCGTATTTTGGACTCCCAAGATCGCGTGTTGCGGAAAAAGAAGATTCCTATGGTCAAGGTGCTATGGAAAAATCAGAATGTGGAAAGCGCGACGTGGGAGCTCGAGTCAACGATGAGGGCGGCTCACCCTCATTTGTTCCCGTAAATTACGCTGGTATGTGAATTGGTGTTTTTGTTTGATTACTTCTTTGAGTTATATAAGAATTATTGAAAAGTTTCGAGGCGAAACTTTTTGTTATGGGGAGTGACTGTAACGCCCCGGATTTTTCGTTGAATGAGTGCATACGCTTGATGGGCGTTGCGTTGGCTTTGACCGTTGTTTGAGCATGGTTTTCACGCGGGCTTTCGAGTGGCTGTTTTGGTAGCCTAGTTGCACAGTTCCCCAGCAAGCCGGAGTCTATTTTTGGGGACTCAGTGAGGCCTCTTAGGGAATGCATGCACTTTCTCAAGCCTGAGTCGTGTTGCTCAAATTGGGTTGATTGTATGGAATGTTGTATGGAAGATGTGGAGTTAGTAGATGAAAGCATGTTTCCTGGATTTGACAACAAAAAAGGGCAAAAAGTCCTTAAGGAAGAAATGGTCTAGGATGGGAAAGGAACACTTTTCAAAATAGTGAAAAATGGTCAAATTTTTGAGTGACACTGCCTGGGACACGGGCGTGTCCCAGGGCGTGTCCAGCTTGTGGTCGTCGAACTTCGTTCGACGAAGTTTCGGGAGGAACACGCCCCCCGACACGGGCGTGTCGGGGCGTGACCCAGGGCGTGACCTCCTTGACTTGACGAATTTTGTTTGCGTCGAGTTGAGCTCGACGAATGGGGTACATGCCCCGTGACACGGGCGTGTCACGGGCCATGTCCCGCTGGCTCGACGAATGTCGAGTGTCGAGTGTCGAGAGAGGGGTACACGGCCTGTGACACGGGCGTGTCACAGGGTGTGTCCCGCTGTCGACGAAGTTCGCTCGACGAATGTCGAGTATGGGGTGACACGGCTTGGGACACGGGCGTGTCCCAAGGCCGTGTCCTGCTCGGGTTGTTTGGCTGGATGCTGTGAACACGTGACACGACCGTGTAGATAGGTGTGTCCTGTGACACGGCCGGTGACATGCCCGTGTCACGGGTCGTGTATTTTTTGGAGGTGAGGCGGTTGCCTACCGCTTAAGTGACACGGCCTGTAACACGGGCGTGTTACAGGGAGTGTCAGGGCTGAAAATCAAGTGTTTTCAGTTTTTTTGTGCCATTCATTTCTCTGATTCTGGATCAAATGGCCCAGCTCTGTTCTGGAAGATATAAGACCGAGAAAGAGATTCTTCCGCCTCACTTATCCCTTTCTTCACCTTCTTCTTCATTCTCAAAGAGAAAGCGAGGGAGAAAAGCTAAGGCAAGAAAAGGAAAGGGAGGAGCAGCCGTCGCGGTGTCGTCTCGGTTCAAGCAAGCGGTGTTCTCCACCCTTGCCAATCTTATTTTTGTTCTTTGATTCTTGCAAGTGTAGCTAGTTTCCCCTTTCAAATTTGTTTTGTTAGCTTTACTCTTCTTGATTAAATTGCACTTTGTCTAATATGCTAGCTTTGTTCATCTTGTCTTGAATCTCACCTTTTGGTTATTATGCACCCATGAATAATCTTGTCTTTCAAGAATTTCCCAACTCATATGCTTACCTATTGTTCATCTAATTTTTACCTTGTATTTCTCTATTATTTACCTCTCCTGGTCATACGATTAGAGATCTTGTTGTGTTTAGTCGGCGTTATTACTTGTGGGGTTCGCTTATGGTGAAGTAGAGACCCAAACTCTATCAAGTTTGACATAACTTAGGCAATTTGTGGTCATGAGTGAGGACGATGGAATGAAACGTGTTTAGCTTGGGTTATGGTGAGTTTTGCGAGGCGAATTGTAAACCATGGCAGGAGCGTTTGTATGAGGATTCTGTAAGGGATGGTGTGGTTTCAACCTTGGTGGCCACCGGGTTTTGTTTTGAGGTATAGAGTACCGTTTTGGCCCCGATTTGGGCTGGCTTTTATTGGTGCATTTCACTTTAGGGCCGCCACCAAAAGACTCTTGCGGAATCGAACTTAACCGCTGCTTATGTTTCACAAGTATAGTTATTTCTTGTTATAAAGATGATGGAATAGGCAAATAGGTTGCCTTTTTGCACCTGCGGGTTGAGCAAGACTTGATGAGAATTTCACGCACTTGATGCGTTTTACACTTTGGGTTAGCAGTGTTTGACACTTATTTTCCACCCTGTTCTTTTCACTCGTTTTATATGAAAAATTGCTACGTGGTCGGTAAGCCCCTTCGTCATATTTTATGAACTTAATGCTCTATTTTGTAGCTTTGATGTTTGCTGAGGTGTTCTTTCTTGAATTCCTCAGGTGAAGGTTGTAGCCGGTTGAGCGGCTAGTGCTTGGGTAGAGTCTCTTTGGAGCTAGCCGAGCTTGCTTAGCGAGGTAGTTCTTTACCTTGTTGTACAGACATACAGACGCCCCAGTGGGTTCGTGTCAGCTTGTTGACGCCCATTGGTGGTTTTCTTTGTGGCTACATATGAATGATTTACTGCTATTATGAATCATTTGGATGATATTTACTTGCTCTTGGGACTGTTTTATGGTAGGTTGCATTAGATATTTTAAAGCTAAAAACTCTACTATTGTATAGCATCCATAACATGTTTTGGCCAACGAATCAAGTATTTTCCAAACAACGTAAAAAGGATGATTTCTTATATTATTATAAATCTAGAATGCATATAGGAGATCGTCATAAGTAAACTAAAGTATTTTCCGCCGCGTACAAACACATGTTTTGATCCATAAGGCCGAGGGATACGGCCATCAAACTAAACGGTTTTCTTGCATATAACTGATGATTTTCAACTACTAAAGTAAGCGTCGAGGTTTTGCCTGAGCGTGTACAGTTATCCCCTGCACGACGTGGCATCATAACACGTAGTTCCTCTTACTCTGATACGATGTACTCGTTGGGGAAATGCGGGTTGTGACACGGAGTCCTCCTAAGAAGCCTCACAAGAGTTCTGGGTTGACTCCTAGAATCTGTGTGCCTTAGTGGTGAATCGACAAAAAAATATTTAAAGGTTTCCCCTTCGTTTTTTGGATCCTAAAAAGGTGAGAGGGATCCCATATAATCCTCCAATTTGCGATGAACTGGTCAAAAAAGATTTGAGATAAACTTGAAAAGTTGTTGATTTCTCCTTTCTTCAGAGAGCAGAACCAGGTTCTGGCTTGTCCTTTCAATGGAAATGCTTGACACAGTAGCTGATCGGGGGCATTGTTTGGCCTCATGATGTTGGAGAAATGGTGGACATACTCTAATGGGTCGTCTGTTCCGTCGAATCTTTTGATTTTTGGGAGCTTGAAACCATGCGGGATCGGGTGCGCCTGAAATTCAGGCGCTGTCGGGGACCCGATCCCGATGGGGTGATGTAGATACGAGGCATGTTGGCCGACCTAGCCATACTCCCTGGCCATTAATTCTCTAATCTATTCTCTAATTGGTCTTCCGTCAAGATTCTCGAGGGTGTCTGTATGTAGAAGTTCTTGCTGCAAATCGGCTTCAGCGGCTCTAGTCAAATGGGAGGGGAGTGACGCGCTTGCTGCTTCTAAGTATTCCTAAGAGTCTTCTTCGAGTTGTTCTCTGCGACAGGAACGAGAGGTGGAACAGGCTGATTGATAAGCGCCTGTAGCAGAATGGGAGCTTGGGCTGCCACCAAACTGGAGCGTAAGTACTCTAGCTTGTTGTTCCTCCATGCGGGTGACTTGTTCGACGAGCGTGTTATCTGCTGTAGTAGTGGTCTCATCCTTCCGCGATGAGTTGATAAGAGAGTGGGAGGGCCGACGTTGTCAAGTCCCTGCCCGACAGAACCCTGGGTAGTGCGAGTGCTCATTCTCGCCATTGTAGTCAGTCACAAATTTCGCTGCGTAGAGGATACTGTCTTTCAAATCTTTTTAATTCTTTAGGGAACTCGTTCTCAGACGGCGCCAAACTTTTGCTGGCAACTCAAAGCTCCTGGTGGGCCAGACTAAATTATGCCGCCTTAGCCCGTAGAGTGATCGAGCTCACAAACAGTAACAAAGAAGTAAGGAAATGCACAAGACAATTTTAACGTGGAAAATCCGTAAATTGATTAAAAACCACATGATTGATTCAGTGCCAGTCAAATTTCACTATCAGTGACAGTTTACAAAATGTCAAAGAAATCGAGGGAAACATGTCGCTTCTCGTTACAACTTAAAGATAAGTGAAAATACAAGTACGCTTGGTGGGTGACAGGCCGCCTCACACAAAGCTTGAAATCTATTTCTTTCTGTAGGAGGCAGATGCTCTCGGACGCTGCCCGGATGTTGTGCGCTGCTACGATGCGCGTAAGAGATTCGTTGGTGAGGAATTCCAGAATGTCTTACACGTAGGAGATTTCTTGGAGAGGTCGACAACATGTCTTCTTCTCTGGAACGTTGGGGATTTGGCAAATTCTCGGAATAACAAGAATAAGGTGGCTTGTAGGAGGATTGCGGCAGAGCTCCAACATGCATTAGAAGAAGTCTGAGAGGAAAATGTTAGAAATGAGAGTGGTCTAGTCGAATTGTTGTGGACTGGAGGATTACTGTAGACCGGGGGGCGCAACGTGCACGTAGTGCACTGATGTACGCTTAAGAGATGTTTAGGCTCCTTGAAGAAATTCTTTGGATTGCCAGCGTCGTTCTAGATGCACGTATGGGTGCAGAGTGTACAAAGGCATGCTTAGGAGCGGAGCGCGCGGGGAGCGCCTGAAGTGGAGCGCGCCTGGAGCGGAGTGCGCAGGCCGAGCCTAAAGAGAAACGCGCGGGCCGCGCCTGTAGCGGAGCGCGCGGGTAAGGGAGCGGCGCGGGCAAGGAAGCGGCGCGCGTAAGGAAGCAGCGCGCGCAAGGAAGCGACATGCACAAGAAAGCATGCACGCTGGAGGGAGCAAGAAAGCGGGGCACGCCGGAGTGTGCATGGAAGCGGTGCGCGCCGGAGTGCTCAAGGAAGCGACGCACGCAAGGGAGTGCGCAAGAGAAAATGAGGAGGGAAAAGTTCGTAGGAAGAAAATCCAGGGATAGAAAGAAGATGGAAATGGAGGAAGCTCTGAGGTCCTATTTATAGTTTTCGAGGCTGATATTTTTGTAAATAAGTGGTGTTTACGGTGGTTACGATGATTATGCGGTTATCCGCACACTGTAACCAATTTATGTGTTATGCACACACCGATTTGTATAGTTTTGTGGCGATATGCACTAATATGACGAATATGGTTGTGTACAACATAATCATTTTATTTGATATACATAGAGCATCTTGGAGGATTTTACTATTTGCATCGGCATGTTGGAGGATTTTATTATTTGCACCTCATGATAGAGGTTTTTAGTATTTGCACTTCCATGTAGGAAGATTTTATTATTTGCACCCCATGATGAAAGATTGTACTATTTGCACCCCTATGTTGGAGGATTTTGCTATTTACACCTCATGATGAAGGATTTTACTATTTATAGCACATGATGAAGGATTTTACTATTTGCACCCCATGATGGAAAATTTTACTATTTGCACCCCATGTTGGAAAATTTTATTATTTGCACCCAATAATTAGAGATTTTACTATTTGCAACATATGATGAGAGATTTTATATTTGATCAACCCCATTTTCGCCACCAAATGAGGTAGGTGCTTTGGCTATTTGCAGCATGAATTAGAGGATACCTATCAAGTACGAAAGAGACTAAGGATCCGTTTGACGCAACGTTTTTTCTCCGCCGAGTTTGAACAAAAACGCTACAGTCAAGAATGCATGTTTGACATTACAATGGTTATTGATCAACACCACCAAAAATAAAACTTATTTTGAACATTAAAGTTAAAGAAGTTCTTTAGACGGTGTGATCGGGTGTTCACGAACAATGACTCATATTCATCGCGTTGACGACCACTACTGCAGTGCCAAAAGGACCCTAAACCCTAAAGAAAACTAACTTTGAACATAAAAGTTAACGAAGTTCTTAAGGTATGATCTGGCTTTCACGAACGACGATTCCTAATCATCTATAGCATTCACAACTACTACTTCATCGCCAAACGTAGCCTAAACCTAAAGCAAATCCCATAGAATACAACCAATCACTACAATATTTTTGATTTTTAGCAACACCCGGCTTACACTGTTTTGTTGGAACAGCTCTGCTTCTTCCTCTCGTTTTCCCCTCTATAAGTCATAAACCCTAGGCCGAAAAAAGACCAATATACCGACATCAAATAAGGAGAAAATTAAATATGCACCCTTAACCGGCAAAAGACTGTGATGACCATCAAGTACATCCAAAAAAAACAATCAATAATTCAAGACCACAAACTAACAAATTAAGAATGCATGTTTGACATGACAAAGTTTACATCAATTCCACCAAGAAAAGAAAACTAACTTCGAACGTTAACGTTAAAGAAGGTATTTAGGTGCAGCGAGACGTTCACGAACGATGATCGTAAGTTTTGTTTGCGGGGACTTATTTTCACCGATCAGGCGGTTACAACAACATGAACATGACCTTAGTTTAATGTATGGTGAAAATAAAGCCCCCAAACGGAGCCGTAATAATGCATAGCGTTCACGACCATTACTGCAGTGCTAAACAAAGCCTAAACCTAGAGGAAATGGTGCTGTTGCGGCATGTTAATCAAATCTTGCTGGGAAAAAAAACATCCCACAAAATTATGAACAGAGGGGGAAGATGAGAGAAGACGTGACAATATGACTTTCATTTAATGTATTGTTGGGAAACTGCTAACACCAATGAAGTCTGTTTCATGATGAAAATTCCAAGTAAAAGTGAAGAGGAAAAACTAATTAATGGAGAAAAGAAAAGAAAGGGAGGTTGAAGATGACACAAAGGACTAGAAGACAGCGCAGCAAAGCGGAAGTGGGAATGAAGAGTGAGCAAATATAGTAACATTGAGGAGACGCCAAGTAAATGTGACTCGAGATGGAAATGGCAAAAGCCTAAACTCTTCTCTCATGTCTCCTTCATCCCTTTCACTTCCTCCCCTGCATCTCCATCCTCTTCTTCTTATATATACCCTACTCTCTCACTAGCCTTTTCCTCTCTCTCTCTATCTCTCTCGTCCCTCGTGCCCTACACGGGCCTGTTTCCCTCTCTCACGCCAAAGAAGAAGTGCCCCATCACAGCTCAGACCAGGGATTGGACGTATGATCAAATTAAACTCCCCCCATACACACTCTCTCTACATATCCTTCACAAAACTTGGCTCTATAAATCGCCCAATATTGGATGCTCTGTTTTGTGCCCTGCTTTCGCTGATATTATTCTTCAAAAGGGGTGGGGATATTGGATGCTCTGTTTTCTGTCCTGCATTGATGAAGTCGATGAAGGAGAGTTCGTCGGCCGCAGCGTCCGCCTACGGCGGCGGGTGCGGAGGAGGCCAAGATTTTCGCTTGGACGGCAGAATATGGCGGAACCTCCCGGCGGGACTGGTTGACCGCGTGCTGGCGCTTCTCCCGCCGGGAGAATTTTTCCGGCTTCGCGTCGTGTGTAAGCGGTGGTATTCCCTCCTCTTTTCCGACAGCTTTCTTGAAGCTAGTCTCCGATTATCGCCGCGCCGCCAATGGCTCGCCTTTTTTCTACTTTCTTCTTTACCGACGTCCTCTGCCGTGGCTGCGGCAGCCGCAGCCACGGCAGTACCACTGTTACCGGCGTTCATCCTTGACCCGACCACATCAACTTGGCTCCGTCTCCCGCTGGCATCCTTTCTTCCTCCTGGATTCTCGGCCGCCGCCGCCGACGCTGGTATTATCTGCTTCATCTCCGACGCCCCTGGCCCGAAGAGAGTTCTCCTCTGCAATCCCCTGTCTAAACTCGTCGCTCACCTTCCACCCACTCCTCTTCCTCGCCTGTATCCCTCCGTCGGCTTCACTGCAGGGCCATCCTCCCTCTCCCTCATCCTCGCCGGTGACGACCTCATCTCCCCCTTCGCCGTCAAGAATCTGACCGCCGAGTGCTTCCACGCTGACGGCGCCACCGGCTTCTACTCCCCATGGTCAACCGTCAGCCAGCTTCCCCGTCTCTGCAACCCGGACCCCGCCCGCCTCGTCTTCTCCGCCGGCACCTTCTACTGCATGAGCTCCTCCCCCTTCGCCGTCCTCGCCTACGACGTCGCTGGCAACGTCTGGTCGAAAATCCAGGCTCCGATGCGCCGCTTCCTCCGCTCGCCCAGCCTCGCCGTGCGCGGCTCGTCGGCCGTCCTCATCATCGCCGCCGTCGAGAAGAGCAAGCTCAGCGTGCCGAGGAGCGTCCGCGTCTGGTCCCTGCAACCCTGCGCCAAAGCATGGGCGGAGGTCGAGCGCATGCCGCCGGAGATTTACCGCCAGTTCAGCGAGGCCGAAGGCGGCCGGGGCTTCGAGGCCGTCGGCCACGGCGACATCCTCGCCGTCACCATCAAAGGCTCCACCGACGTCCTCCTCTTCGACTTCGGCCGCAAAGAGTGGAGATGGGCGCCTCCTTTCCCCTTTTCCTCCACCACCTCCGGCGAGCTTCGGGGGTTTGCTTACGAACCGAGACTCGCAACGCCGGCGGTAGGTCTCATCGACTCCTCGTCTCTCTCCTTCCAATGATATGAATCTGCATGGAGTTTATAAGGGCCAGTGGTTATTATGGGAAGTTAAATTAGGTATGCAGGGGCCCCTGCTTTTAGAGCAGGGGAGGATGTAGTGGTTGAGAATGGAATATGGACTGAGATGTTGTTTGTTTTCTCTGCTTCTGCCGCAATTGCTACAGTGATGGAAGTGCGGTTTTCTACTGTTTGTCGCTGCTTAGGGTTTAGTGCGCATTACTATTTCTGTGTGTGTGTGTTTTTTTTTTATTGGTGAAAGGCGATGTTTGAAACGACGATGGTGATGATGGCTATTTTGGGAAGAGGGAGGACAATTTGGGGGCGAGAGTTCTCAGGTGGTGAGAACAGAGGGAGAGTCAGAGAAGCCTGTGTGTGTGTCCCTCTCTCTCTCCTCTCTCTCTCCCTCTCTCTCTCTCTCTCTCTCTCTCTCTCTCTCTCTTTGCGATCACATGTGAATGATGCATGGAAATGGACGATTACTTGTACTTCATTTTCTAGGGCTCATGAAGACATGAACTTGGGGAAGGAGAAGAGACCTGAAGAATTTTGTGGATTTTTATCTTCAGTAATTAGTAGGCTTAGATGCTTAGTACTGGTTTGCTTTATTAATATTATTACTTATTTATTAATTTAGGCTGTTTTTATTCACAAATTAAAAGTTTCTCCATTTTGGCTTAGTTTCTCCATGTATTTGGCGACTAGGTATATAGGCCGAGATGAAACAGGATAAACTCGATGTTTGTTGCCGTACTCGTCCCCTGAAGAAGCATTTGGGGAGCTCAAGTTGCCCATACGTACTCTCTGCAAAGCATTGCGGTGTCGCTCCTCAAAATCACACGGTTAGGGGAGGAGTGGCCGGCCACCTAGCTTATACACATAGGACCAAAGAGTACGCTAGGCGGTGTGGATACACCCAAGACCAAAGAGCGCGCTAGGCGGTGTGAGAATAAACCACCCCTTTTAACGTGTTGAGACATACATTCGGACATCACCGTCCATTTCACATGGCGCACTCAACACCCCTCACTCGTCACGTGCCCCCTACTTTGATACCATGTAAAGCATTGTGACGTCGCTCCTCAAAACCACGCGGTTGGGGAAGCGCGGCACATCGCTTATAGACCCAGTACCAAAAAGCACGCTAGGCGGTGTGAGACTAATGCTTCGTTTGGAGCGACTTATTTTCACCGGTCAAGCGGTTACGACCGCATGAACCGGACCTTAATTATGATCAGGTTCATGCGATCGTAACCGCTTGACCGGTAAAAATAAGTCCCCCCAAACGCAGCCTAAACCATATTTTTTAACAAGTCGCAACACACACTCGGACATGACCGTCCATTCCACATGACACGCTCAACACGCTCCCTCATCAGCTCAACACTCGCATGGTGCGATATAGGCGGAGATGAAAAGGGGTATCCTCGATGTCCCTCGCCATACTCGCTCCCCTGGAGAAGCATTAGGCGAGTTCAGGTTGCCCGTATGTACTCACCCGGCCTTCATTGACTCAAGCTCCTCGCAGGGTGCAGTGGGTGTAGATAGTGCACTCGGAAGGAGCGGCGGGCTATCCAGCAATTGATTTAAAGCAGATGTAGCTAATTGCAGGTATAAAAATGATAGTTTTGTCCTAAGATTAGTTTGTCTATAAATATGACCCGCAGTCTCTCAAATCAGGCAGCCTTTCTTCCCCTTCACTACAAAAAAATTGAATTTTATTGACCAAAATTTAATGACGAAATATGTTTTGTCACTGAAGGACGTTATAGACTGAATTTATGTATATCCTACTTTATAAGAAAGTTAGCATGTCTATAATTAAAAATATACGAGTGTTAGACGGTTTAGCTTTTATTTTCGCAAGTGGAAAGTTTTTATTTTTTTGCAATTTTGGTTACAGCCGAACAACTCTAGTGGCGAGCCGACAAAAGATGCATCAACGGGCCAGGTGCATCTGGATGAGTCCTTTCTTTGCACGACACCAAATTTGAGTGACCAAAAATTATAAAAAAAATGATATTTCATCTTAATTATACTTAATTATTTATTTTACAAAAACATATATAATAGGTTTTATTTTCCCCACTTATCTATTATTTCATGGGTGTTGATATTCATAGATCTTATTTGGCTATTTGTAGCCCTTGACTATTTGTAAATCCTGAAATTATAATTGCACTCTAAACTGTAATTTGTACCTCAATTTTTTTTAGAACAAAATAAGAATTCAAAGTTGTAGATATTGAGTTTTATTAAGCATCTGACGACTTCTTCTTCCAATCTTTTAACATCTGATTTTTGTCATTCATGACGAGTTTGTCAGGAGAGGACTTCCACAGAAAGATTGTTGTTGTATAAATAGAATTTGACGGGGGTTGAGATGGTGAGGAGGTGGACGTAGAAGCTGCTTGCAAACAGGATGAAGTTGAGGCTCGAAGCACGTTTTTGCCATCACTTTTGTCTTGAACCGCATCAAATGAGAAATTCGAGAAGAGAGTCAGATTGCCTCGTTGTCTCCAAGGTGTTCGACAATATGCCCCTCGGGGAAGCAAGTTCATTCCTTGGCTGTTAAGAAATGTTTCTCCGCCGACACCTTTTGTAACGATGTGTGCTTGAGATCACACGAGATATGTTAAAATAAGCTTGGAACTACTAGCCAGACATATCCAACTTTCGTAACTGAATACTCCGCTGGCTAGAGGTGGCTTGCAAGCCGAAATCTGGGGAGGAGTTGCGCCGGTGATGTCGTGTCATGTGGCCCACGCGTTTAATGAGTTAGGGCTCGATTTTGACGGAAGGGAGAAAGAGGCGCAGTTCTTAGTGTATTTGAGGTGCTTAAAAAAATATTTTGATTTTGATTTTATGGGATATGTATAGACATTTAGGGCCTGGGTGTTAGAACTAATAATCATGTCGACCAAACATATTAATTATGCGCGCGCATTACAGGTCTGTCATTAACATCGATCCAAATTTATGCGGCCTAATTAATCGAGTCGAATATGCTTCATATTGTATGAGCGGTTTAAATAATATGTGTGTACAACCCCGTTTTCGTCAAATAGGTCCCTCAAAAAAAGATCAAGTCAAAGAGAGCTATCTTAGACTCAGGCGAGTCGAATATGTGTGCTTTGCTGTGGAGGTCTTTGGCGGACTGGTGTGTGGAGTCCGGGAGGTTAGACCATCAAATCTATAATATAAAAAAACACTAAAAGATTAAAAACAAATGACTCAAATCTTACATACCTTTGACATTGTCATTTGGGTCATATAAATGAGATACGCATATTCATGCTCCATAAAGATGGACTACTGGACTCATTTGATTATGAATCATTTGAGAGATATGAATCTTATTTATTAGGCAAGATGACTTAAGTCCTTTTCACTAGTTTCAATAAGAGAACTAATGATCTCTTGGGTATAGTATATAGTGATGTATGCAGACTCATGAGTTCTGTAGCTAGAGGTGGGTACTTCTACTTTGTTACATCTACTGATGATTTCAGTAGATACAGATACATGTATCTTATGAAGTGCAAATCTGAAACCTTTGAAAAGTTCAAAGAGTTTAAGAACGAGGTAGAGAATTAGCTGGGTAAGAGGGTTAAAGCACTCTGATCTGATCCAGGTGGCAAATACCTGAGTCATGAGTTTCGTGATCATCTAAAAGAGTGTGATATTGTATCACAGCTCACTCCACCCAAAATGCCGCAGCATAATGGTGTGTCTGAGCAGAGGAATCGTACCCTATTAGATATTATACGGTCGATGTTGAGTCATGCAGACCTGTCTGTTTCCTTTTGGGGTTTTGCTCTTAAGACTGCTGCTTTTACACTAAATCATGCTCCAAGGAAAACAATTCTGAAGACACAATATGAGATATAAACTAGGAAGCGTCCTAGTATATCTTTCATTAAGATTTGGGGTTGTGAGGCATACATGCGACGTCAAATGCCTGACAAGCCGGAACCCAAGTTAAATAAATGTTATCTTGTGGGGTATCCTAAGGAAACTAAAATGTACTATTTCTACCTATCATTTGAGGGCAAAGTGTTTGTCGTGAGGACTAGTGTCTTTCTTGAGAAATAGTTCTCAAGTAGAAAGATTACCAGGGTGGAACTTGAAGAAGTTCAAAAACCACAAATAGTGAAGGAATCAAAACTGGAACTTGAGCTAGGACTACAAGATGTTGTAGCTAGAGAACCTGCTCAAGAAACACAAGTTTCACGTAAATCTAATAGACTAAGATTTGAGCCTGAAAGATATGGATTTCTCGTGTCTCAAATAGGTATTGTGTTGCTTGTGGATCATGATAATGAGCCTACAGCCTAATAAGAGGCTATGAGTGGACCAGACTCTGAGAAGTGGCTTGAGGACATGAAATCTGAAATGGACTTCATGTATGCAAACCAAGTTTGGACCTTGGTGCAACCACCTGAAGGGGAACAATCCATAGGGTGCATGTAGGTCTTCAAGAAGAAGACCAACATGGATGAGAATGTACAGACATTCAAAGGGAGATTAGTGTCTAAAGGTTTCAAGCAAATTTATGGTGTTGACTGTGATGAGACCTTTTACCCTGTTGCTATGGTTAAGTCCATTAGAATTCTGCTTGATATTATTGTATATTATGGCTACGAGATCTGGCAGATAGTTGTCAAAATGGCTTTCCTAAATGGAAACCTCCTTGAGAAAGTGTATATGACACAACCTGACTGTTTGTATCTCTAGGTGAAGCCACTAAAATATGCAAACTACAGAGATCCATTTATGGATTAAAATAGGCTTCTCGAAATTGAAATATTCATTTTGATGAAAACATCAAAGATTTTTGTTTTATCAAGAACGAGGATGAACCGTGTGTTTATAAGAGGATTAGTGGGAGCATTGTTGTCTTCCTAATATTGTATGTAGATGACATACTGCTAATCGAGAATGACAAAACAACCCTACAAGTTATTAAGGAACAACCTAGGGAACTGCTTTTCTATGAAAGACTTGGGCGAAGCGACTTATATACTTGGTATTAAGATCTATAGAGATAGATAGAATAAGTTGTTGGATTTGACCCAAAGTACATATATTGAGAAGGTGTTGAAGCGCTTCAGCATGCTTGAGTCTAAGAAAGGATTCTTACCCATGTTTCATGGTGTGAGTCTCTCTAAGGACCGATGTCCTAAATCTTATGAAGATAAGGACCACATGAAGTTAATTCCATATGCTTCAGTAATTGGATCGATCATGTATGTAATGATATGTACTCGACCCGATGTTTCTTATGTTTTGAGCATGACTAGAAGATATCAGTCTAATCCTGGTGATAGTCAATAAATTACTTTCAAAAATATCCTACAGTACTTGAGAAGGACTAAGGATACGTTCTTGGTATTTGGTGGAGAGAAAGAGCTCGTTGTAAAGGGTTACATGGATGCTAGCTTCCAAACTAATAAGGATGACTCAAAGTCTCAGTCAGGGTTTATATTTTTCGTAAATGGAGGAGTTGTCAGCTGGATGAGTTCCAAGCAGAGACAGTTGTTGATTCTACTACTGAGACCGAGTATATCGTTGCTGCGAATACGGCGAAGGAGGCTGTATGGATTAGAAAATTCATCAACAAGTTAAATATAGTTCCTAGCATTGTTGGTCTCATAGTTATCTACTTTGACAACAACGGTGCAATTGCACTTGCTTCGGAATATAGATCTCATCAGCTCTCCAAGCACATACTTCGGTGGTCCATCTTATTCGTGATATTGTCGATCAAGCAGATGTGAATATTTTTAGAGTGCCGACTGAAGAAAATATTGCGGATCCACTGACAAAGTCTCTCGCGTAGAGAAATCATGATGGTTCATGTTAGATCAATAGGTATTAGATACATGGATGATCAACTATAGTAGGAGTCTTGTGGATTATATATTTATCGGTTATTGTAATAATTCTTGTAAGAACCCTACTTGTGATTTGGGCTAGGTTCACTATTAGGATTGATGACCCACCATGTATAGTCTACGGTTATTTGTTAGTTCCAGGGTTAAGGTCAACTACTTTAGGTTTGTTCACTGAGACCTACCTTCAAAAGGCTTCAGAACCCTTCATAGACTCAAGAACTTAAGAGACAAGGCAGTTTTGAAGATTGCAGAAAAAGGAATTCGACGGTAGCTGAACTCAGCTCGACGATCGTCGATCTCAGATCGATGAACTCAAATTTCCTTCTCTGAGTTGAGCTCGACGAAAGTCTAGCTCAGCTCGACGAACTGTGATCTTATCTCAGGACCTCAGCTCAACAAAGTGCCTTCTCATCTTGACGAACTTGGAGCTCAGTTTGACAAGTGCTTTTTTGTTCGATGATCTTGGAGCTCAGCTCGACAAAGGAGAATTATCAGCTCGACACACTTGGAGCTTAGGTCGACGAAAACTTTCGTTAGTTTGACTAACTCCATCCAGGTTCTGGTCGACTATCTTCTCTCAGTTTCTCAGACCGTCTAAGGCAATTCGATTTCAGATTATTTCTAATATGCAAACAGTAATACTCTGATAATTAATGCTCATATTCTCAAGAATATAGTCATTCCTGACAGCATTAATTAAGAATTTTCACAGAGTTGTTATTTAACATATTTATTGGGATAGTTGGGGAATTGCATTGAAGACAATATTTAACTGTTCCAATTCCCAGAAAATATGCAGAGGATTTTAAGGATTTGAATTTCAAAATCAACAATCAGATATAAAAGATTTTTAGAAGATTGTCGTGTAGAGTCTAACAGTTAGAATTTACTGAGCAGTAAAAAGAAGGGAACAAAATATCTGCATTCTGATAACAAATAGAGACACAGAATATCGTGTTCATTTTCATTCTTCTTCTTCAAGTTTTCTTCCAGCAACACAACATGCAATTTGAGACCAAAAACTCAATCATTCAGAGATATTTACTAGAAGAAGATGTGCTCATCTTGAAGGCCTGCACCCTAAGCAAAGCTTCCATTTTCCTGAACTATTCTACATCTCAGGGGGATCTTTGACAACAACTGCAATCCACTAGTCTTCTCAGAATATTGAAAAAGAGAAGACAAAATCAAATTTCTTTTTACTCTACTGTAAAAGGGTTTCTAACTCTCTTCAAAAGTTATCCCTTTGGTTGTTAAGTCTCCTGATCAAAAGACTTAGTTTGCTTTTTGGGCACCTAATCAAAAGCTCAAAGGGTTGCTAGATCTCCCTTGAAAATAGATATTGTGGTGACATGGCACTTCGAGCAAAAACCTATAGTGCTAGGGCACCTGATCAAAAACCTGTAGTGGATTCCTACCAGGGTGTTAGAAAAGTGGATGTACCCAAGTTTTAGGATAACCACTATAAAATCTTTGTGTCGTCTGGTTGCTCTATTTATTATTTTTGGTGCTGTGATTTTTGTGTTTTATTTCTGCCCATATACATAGAGATATGACTTATTTTAATCTGCTATAAAAACTAATCAAAAGACTTTTAATACTCTATTCACCCTCCCTCTAAAGTTAGTGTGATTTATCCCTTCACTTTCTAATTCATTTGATGAATAGAGTACTATACATTTCATTTTTTATTTTGGCAAGTTCTTTCATTGTGTAATGTCACTTTTATTGTGATAGATTAATTTAATGTAATAAATGACCTTAGAATGTGTGCTTCCATAGGAGTCAAGTGGTGACTTGAATTTGAGATCATATGTTCTTAGAAGCTTCATTCTTAAATGGTTCCTGGTCCGCGTATCATCTTAGAAGTTAAGGGCAATGATGGTACATTAAGACTAGTATGTGTGTTGACTGATGATCGGTTCTCACAGGTCATGATATTGTGATATCAAGTCATCACATGGGTACTTGTTAGTGAACAAGTTGTACTGGACAGACCCACCATGAGAATACTTTGTGTATTATTATATGAATGTGTTATAAGTATGTCTCAAGTGGCAATGGTGTTTGTGATTCTTTGACCTGAAGTCACGATACTCATCGAGCGAGGAAGATCGTGCTTTGATGCTATTAAAAATCCTAGTCTTGAGAAAGTTGGATGATAAAAATGGTTATTGGGTACGTTACGAATCATTTGAATATTTTGCGTGTGAGTAAAGATGAGATTTGTCCTCATATATGACAGGATTTGCATCTATAGGCCCTTTGATGGAATGAGACTGAGAAATACATGGTCATACTTGGTTGAGTCAATATGTGATATTGGGCTCACTAATTTATGGAAGTCCAATTTAGATCAGGAAATTGGGATTGAACAATTATGAGGGTGACACGGTCTATACCACTAGTTCTATCCGGATCCAAGAGACGAAAGGACATGACAACACTGATATATTGGTCACAATGGATTTTGAGTTCTAAACACTTACTGTTTGGGGAGCAGTGATGCATTGCTAGATATCGTTCATTATTTGTGAAGTTTTTGTTTAATACTTTCAAGATCAAGTGGGAGATTGTTGGTGTTATCATGGTGATTTGGAAGTGATCAAATATGTAGTATCACTGCCAACGTAATATGAGCATTTGAGATCGCACATAAGAGCATTAGAGAAGTTGGAAAGGTTTGTGTTGGCCTCTCTCATATGTGATATGAGTGAAGTACTAAGCCTATGACATTCTGGATGTGAAGGATTTTCATTCTGGTACTTATATTGTGAATATGGGTCATCCGGTAAGTGGTCGGAAGACTCTAAAGGAAATTCGTCAAGTATCGCTTAAGGTTTCAACAAATAAGTTTGAATTCATCGAGTATCGTCATGATAGACTCAACGAATCTGTCTTGGGTTCGTCAATTATCGTAATGACAGTTTCGATGAATTAGACTTATTCGTCGAATATCGTCGATTCGTCGAGTATCGTCGATTCGTCGAATATCGCCTTAATACTTGGATGGTTTACTCTGTCTCGATTCGTCGAGTATGTCCGTGTTATTTTGACGAATAGTTTTGATTCGTCGAATATCGACATATATACTCAACGAATTTTGTTTCCTCCGGTTTAATTCCTATAAGTCAGTTTTGGCATGGTCTGTAGGTATTGGATGTTTCGGTCTACTGTATATATGTGATGTGAACAGTAAACTGAAGTGTATGCGGTACGCGATTACGTTTTGACCTAATCGAGCGAGATGAGAATGATGATTCTTCTTCTTCCTGACAAAACAGTTCTGCCTAGGTCGTGATAGTCGATCTCGTCGCCGACCATTCGCCGATCTACAGTTGCCGCCGGAAAGTGTCTCCTAAGGCTTTGATACGCCTGAAATAGATTTAAGCAATAAAGCAAGTGCATGTGTCGAATCAACTAATATAACTTGAGAAAAGATCGATCTCTCAGAGAAGTGACTAATTTAGCGCTCGCAAGTACTAGCTCTACCTTTTCTTTAAATTTAAGCAGATTAATTAGAGTGAATTTTTTTGTGGTAGAAAAATTAAAAGAATAATAACAAAACTAATAACGCTTACTTAAAAATACTTTTATCAAGTTGGAGAAGTAGTCTCGTACGTTGATTTCCTTTGCCTATTACGATGAGTTTTTAGAGTGATCATTCATGAAATGATTAAATATTATCCTGTAACGATTTGAAAGTGGAAGTTATCATCTCTCGATCTCAAGAAATTTGTTTACCCTAATTCTCCTAGTTATCTCTAACTTTGGTAAAACGAGAATAACATAAAGCACTCAAATCAAAGTTGTTAACATAAGTTGAAATCTTTTTCTCTCTTTATGCTATGTTGAAATTTATGCTACACTTACGTCACTCTTCTCTCGAATCATGCAGTGCAGTATAAAGATGGCATTTTGGCTAAAGACTTACATGACTCATCTCCCGAATCTCGCAGTGCAAAATAAAGGATTCAACCCTAAAATACGTAACTCCTCACTCGAATCTCGCCACGTAAGTTAAAAGAAAAATACTTGATCCAAAAATTTCACAAAATAGAACATAAAACTAACAAAGATAGGTTTTCAAACAATCATAAAAGAGAAATTACAATCACCACATCACAATAAGTCAAAGAACTCTTCATGTACAAGACCTAAAAATTTAGTTCATGCTTAAAGGATGAAACCACACAATAAGGAAGATCATACTAGACATGCTTTTAGAAGTTTAAACGTTGCAGGAATTTGCGTTCAGATCTCGCTTTAGAGCCTTCTTCTTTCTTGCTGGTGCGTCCAAACCCTAGCCATCCTTCTCCTTCTCCGAGACGATGGCTCTTAGATCTCTCTCACTCTCTAAAGAATTTCATCCCCTCATTAGGTATGAGATTACCCTCTTAAAAATGAGCAGCCCTCACCCAACAGATGCCTCCTTCCATATTTGAGTTTGGCACAAAATTTGAAATTCGAATTTTAAATCCGTTCAAAACTTGTTATAACAACTAAAATATATTTCTATAATAATTGCATAGCCAAAATATAAGTCCAACTTTTACTTTTTTGGTTCGGTTTTCATGGCATTTTTAGTAAGAAAAACATAAGCAAAATAACTTAATTAACCATAAATAAAATAAATATGAATTTATGTATATTTATACTCATTTAAATAATTTCTTTTCATTTATGGTCGATGTTATGTCAAAATAAAAAACTAGATAACTTCTTTATAAGAAGTTATCACATCTCCACACTTGAACTTTTGCTAGTCCCTAGCAAAGATAATTCATAACAATAGAATGAATGAACGAATAATATAAGATGCAACTTCAAATGATCGTTGTTTTTTGAAAACAAATTAATCAAGGCTTGCTCAAGAAATTTTATTTACTTAACTAATAGGCTTACCAATCAATAAGAGCTCAAAATTTACAAATCCATTAGTTAGATATAAGATAAAGCTCAAATAAATATCTTAGGTTCCGTTTGGGGGCACTTATTTTCACAGGTCAAGCGGTTACGACCGCATGAATCAGGCCTTAATTGAGGCATGAAAATAATTTCCCCCAAACAGAGCCTTAGTGCGGTATGTGCCTTTCTTTTTAAAATAGTTTACTCACATGCAATTTCCTCATTGAACCCCCGCAATTATTGAAAAGGAAAAAATAGTCTAAGCTTTCGATTTAGCCTCTACATGAGTTAGTAGTTCAATTAAAAAATATGATAAAATTTATCTTGGTCAGGAATTTATGGAATACTTTGATAGTGGAATGATGTTCCTTAGTTAGTAATCTTAGTAATTCACCATATTATGGGGTTTATCGACGTATTGTTGGGTACATTGGTCAAATGTACCTGATTTGAAGAAGCCTCACCCAACTCAATGATATACATCATAATGTATTTGATGTATGTTTGAGTTACTTGTGCAGGTTAAGAAATCACTGGACTGAAGCAAAAAGTTTCTAAGTCCATGTGTCGACACCCAGAGGGAAAGTGTCGACACTTAAGAAAGCTTGTGTCGACACCCAGACAAGCAGTGTCGACACTTGGAGTCATTGTGTCGACACCTGGGATGCAGAGTCGACACCAGACAGAAAGTGTCGACACTTGGAGCTGTGTCGACACTCAGTGAAGAAAAGTGCAGACAGAAAGTGTCGACACAAGGAGGTGTGTCGACACCCAGTGAAGCTGTGTCTACACCAGAAAGTGTCGACACTTGGAGCTGTGTCGACACTCAGCAAAAGTCTGCAGAGTCTAAGTACAAGTGTCGACACTCAACAGAAGTGTCAGCACTTGAAGTAAGTGTCGACACTCAACACAATGTGTCGACACTCAACAGAAGAGTCAACATTTGAAGTATGTGTCGACACCCAGAACAATGTGTCGACACACAGCTGAAGACTCAACACTTGAAGAAAGTGTCGACACAAGGAGCTGTGTCGACACTTAGCAAAGAAAAGAATTATCAACAAAATATTCTAAGTACAAGTGTCGACACTAAGGGAATGTGTCGACACTCAGCTGAAGTCTCAACAATAAGAACGTGTGTCGACACAAGGAGCTGTGTCGACACTCAGCAAGATTCAACATAGAAGACTATGTGTCGACACCAAGAAGCAGTGTCGACACTTGACAGATTCAACACAAGAAGATGTGTCGACACAAAGGAGATGTGTCGACACATAGAAGAATTCAGCAAAAGCTAGAAGAACAAGTACTTGTGTCGACACTCAATTACTCCAAGTGTCGACACATGAAGAAGAATCTGTGTCGAGACATACAAGGATATGTGTCGACACCTTGTAGACTTGTGTCGACACTTACAAAGCATGTGTCGACACTTGGTCTATAAGTGTCGACACTTAAAGACAGAAAGTCTCGACACTTTCAGACAGTTAGAAAATTTCAAGAAATGACTGGATGATTTGACAGCTGCCGTTCCAGCCGGTCTACAGCACCTGTCAGAGATATTCAGAAGTCAGTTATGGACCGGTCCAGCCGGTTACCATGAAGAAAGCCTATAAATAGGCACCTACAGTTTACAGAAACTGTTGTTCAGAATTGTTGAAGTTGTTGAAAGTGGTTAAGAGTTGTTGAAGTAATTATTGAAGTAATACAAAGAGAATCAACACAAGAAGATCTAGCAGTTCAAGTGCAGATCTAAGAAGTTGGAGAGAGAGGGCTCCTTCCAAGAAATCAGCCTTTGGAACTAGGCTGAGAAGAAGGATTCAGATTCAGTCTGGATCTTAAGTGGCAGAGGTCAAGGAACAACTGCAGAGGATTCAGTCTTATTCAGTTCTACTCAAGAAGCTTTGAAGAAAGCTAAGTCAGGGTGAATCCAGCTGAGTTCTTCCAAGAACTCATCAAGAATCTCTCAACTCCCCTCCTTTAATTCTGAGTTGTAGAGTTATTATTTGTATTACATTTTTAACTTGTAGGATCCATTGGATCTGAGTGAATTGTAAGCCTATATTTATAAAGGCTGAGGGTAGGGCTTGTTAGCCTGAGTGTAGGAGATAGAGATCTCTGAGTGTAGGCCTTGTTGGCTGAGTGTAGGCCTTAGTTGGCTGAGTGTAGGCCTTGTGGCTGAGTGTAGGCTTTGGGATAAAGCTGAGTTGTAAGGCTTTGGGCCTGAGGTAGGAACCAATTTGGGTTCTGAGACAGTGGAGAAGTTTGGCCGAATCTAGTACACTGCTAGATAGGCGAAGGGGGAAAGTGGATGTACCCATATCTTGGGGAACCACTATAAAACACTGTGTGTTATGCTGTGATTGTGCTGTGGATTAGCTGTGTATGTTTTGTTATTGCTGTTTGCTGTGCAAAAGTAGTTAGAAATCTGTGATATAACTGTTTGGCTGCCAACAAAGTTAGAAAAGGATTAGGTCACCTATTCACCCCCCCCCCCCCCTCTAGGTGTTTAGGTACCATATCTTTCAAGTGGTATCAGAGGGAGGTTCCTCAAAACAAGGACTAACAGTCTGAGGAGATCCTGTTTGGCAGATTCAGTGTAAGGCATTACACAGTTTCAAGAAAATCAAGAAAATCAAGAAACATGGGTTCTTATGAGAATCACAAGGAATTGGGTTCCATGAAATTACCCATATGCAGAAAGGAGATCTTTGGGATCTGGAAAGAAAGGGTAAGGCTATTTATGGAGGCCTCAGACCCTAGAATCTACATCACAGTAAAGGAAGGGCCTTATGTGCCAATGAAGATTTCAGTTTTGGATGCAAATCAGAGAACTCCAAAGGATTTCTCTGAGATGACTAAGGATGAAATTGTCCTGGCCACCATGGACAAGAGGGCACAGAATATAATAGTGAGTGTCATTGATGATGCAACTTTTTAGAACTTAATTCACTGTAAAACAGCAAAAGAGATGTGTGATACTCTCATTGTCTATATGGAAGGTTCTGAAGAAGTTAGGCAAGATAGGAAGTCCTTGCTAAATCAGGAGTATGAAAGCTTTAGGCAAGGAAAGGGTGATAGCATCACTGAGTGCTATAAGAAATTTTACAGAATAGTTAATGAACTCATGTCTTATGGAAGAGAGTTCAGTAACTATGAACTAAATGACAAGTTCCTAAGGTCCCTAACCAAAGATTGGGACACCAAGATCTGTGCCATAAGAGAAATGGCTAAGTTGGGGGAAATTCCTCCTCCCACACTGTTTGGCAAGCTATTGTCATATGAGATGCAGTTGACAGTAAGAAAAGAGGAGGAGAAATCAACAAGGACTGAGCATAAGGAAAGAACTGTTGCTTTCAAAACAGAAGTTCCCAGAAAGTGCAGGAATAAGTCTTCAACTCCACCTCCAGAGGTAGTTGAATCAGAGTCTGATGAGTCTGTCAGCACAAAGTCTAAGAGCAGTGAAAGTGATGAAGACTTTGCTGCTTTCACTAGACACTTTCAGAAGTTTTTGAAAAAGAAACAGTGGAGGTCAAGGCCTTCTACATCACAAGGAAAGGAAGACTCTTATCAGAAAAAGAGGTCTTCAAAGAATGACAAGAAAAGGACAAAATCAAGCAAGGCAACTGGTTCAAAGATTGTTTGCTATTGCTGCAATAGACAGGGCCATGTTATTGCAGATTGTCCAGAGAAGAGAAAGGAATCTGGTGACAGGAAAAAGACTCACTTCAAAGGGAAGAAAGAAAAGTCTTTTGTTGCTAAGAAGGAGAAGACTCTATCAGATATCTCTTCTTCAGAAACTGAGTCTGAGGCTGAAGCCTACATAGGGCTGTTTGCTGAAGAAGAAGAGGAAGAATTCATGCAGATCTTGGAGTCAATTTATGAACAAGAAGACAGTCATTGCCAAGGGCTAATGGCTTTGACAGACAGTGCCAAAATCCTGGAGCAGCCAGGACCCAGTCAGGTACAAAGTTCAAGTTTAAATTCAGTTTCTTGTTCTAGTTCAGATTCAGATTCTTCTTCATCAAGTGATGAGAATGTATCTGAGTCTGAGGATGATATTCATCAACTTATAGATGAATATAGAGTGCTGTTGCAAGCTTACAAGAAAAGCAAGTCCCTTGCCAAAAGTCAGGCAAAGGAAATTGCTGATCTTAAAGCTGCTGCAACAGATTTTGAGAAGCAATTTGATCAAAAACTGAATGAGATAGCCAGGCTGAAACACATAACAGTGATTCAGATGGGAACTATCACTTTTAAGAATGATCAAATTAAGTGTCTGGAGAACAATCTTCAGAGGGAAAAGGACTTGGTTGCTAGGTTTTCTAAACCTAAGTCAGTATTACCCATAATTGATGAATTTGTTCATCACAAGGGTAAAGCTGGACTGGGCTTTGTTAGACCTGCAGGGACTGAGCAGTCCAAGTATAAGTCCAAAGGCAAAGCCCCAACATTCAACAAGCCTGCTGTAGTCAAGACAGCCAAGGCAGTACCTAAGCAAAGGTACAATAAATTTGAATGTTGGTGCTGTGGCAAAGTTGGCCATTTTGCAGTGGACTGTTGGCACAATGTGAGTGCCAAAGTGAGTTCCAAACTACCTGTTGGAAAGCCAGTAGGTAGGTTTGTCAAATTGCAAACTAACAATCACCAAGGACCCAAGAATACTTTGGGTTCTAAGGTTCATTAATTTGTTTTGCAGGTGAGTCCAAGTGGCCATACCCCTACATGGTACTTGGACAGTGGATGTTCCAGACATATGACTGGAACTAGGGGACTACTGAAGGACTACATTCCAATCAAAAATGGTCCTAAAGTGACCTTTGGTGGTTCTGAAAAAGGAATCATCAAAGGGTTTGGTAACATTTCTTCAAACTTAGTTACCATTACTCAAGTGGCTTATGTTAAAGGGTTGAAACACAACCTAATAAGTATAAGTCAATTAAGTGATGTAGGGTATGACATCTCATTTGTTAAAAATGGTTGTCATATCAAGAGGTCAAGTGATCAAGAGATCATTTTGACAGGATATAGGAAGAGGAATGTCTACTGCCTAGACATTATGATTGAGAACAATGGTTCTCCAGTTTGTCTTGTAGCTGATGAGACAGTCTCTCATTGTGTCAAATGGCACAAGAGGCTAGCCCATCTTAACTACAAGACAATTAGCAAACTCTTTAGCAAAGAGTTAGTGAGGAATGGTCCTCAAGTTAAGTGTGTTAAAGATGGCATTTGCTCAGCTTGTCAAAAGGGCAAGCAGACTAAATCCACCTTTAGAAGCATAGATAACAAAGATGCTGTGAGGTGTTTGTACCTCTTGCATTTGGATCTCTTTGGTCCAATGCCAGTTCACAGCTTAGGTAGGAAGGTCTATACCCTTGTAGTTGTAGATGACTACTCAAGGTTTTCCTGGGTGTTCTTCTTAAGACAGAAATCTGAAACACCTAGTGTCTTCTACAGCTTTGTCAAGCAAATTCAGAATGAACTAAATAGTACTGTGGTCAGAATTAGAAGTGACCATGGTACTGAATTTCAGTCTGATAGCATGACAAAACTGTGTGAAGACTTTGGGATATTTCAAGAATTCTCTTCACCTAGAACACCTCAGCAAAATGGCATTGCTGAAAGGAAAAATAGGACCTTGATAGAGGCTGGTAGAACCCTACTAAGTGATACATCACTGCCAGAGTATTTCTGGGCTGAAGCAGTTAACACTGCATGCCATGTTATAAATAGGGCTACCATCACTAAAGGGCTAAACAAGACCCCCTATGAAGTTGTGAAAGGCAGGAAACCAAACCTATCCTACTTCAGGATCTTTGGTTGCAAATGCTTCATACTTAACAATGGGAAGTCTTACTTAACTAAGTTTGCTGCCAAGTCCCAAGAGGGAATTTTTGTTGGGTACAGCAATAATATTAAGGCTTATAGAGTCTACAACTTGACTACACAAGTTGTAGAAGAATCAGTGCATGTAGTTTTTGATGAGACTAAACTTATTAATAATGAGTTGTCTAGCAATGTATGCAGCCCCACAGTTTGACAAAGAAAATGGACAAGCTTACTATAGAAGAAGTGCCTGCTGCAAGACAGCAAGGAGAGGAGAGTAGCTGCTGTCCAGGGGGAGAACTACATGTGCCAGTTGCTGAAGAAATCCAAGGTATACAGCATGATGCAGATGCTGAAGTGGTTCAACCTGAAGTGAGGATGCCTCCAGCCCACAGGCATCTTAGAGATCATCCAGTAGAGCTGATTATTGGAGATCCAAGACAAGGAGTTCAAACAAGGAGCAGAAATCAGAATGCTGCAATCTATTCCAGCTTTCTGTCACAAGTTGAACCTAAGAAGTTTGAAGAAGCAATACAAGATCCACAATGGACTGAAGCAATGCAAGAAGAGCTTAATCAGTTCAAGAGGTGCAAGGTTTGGGAACTTGTTCCTAAACCTAAAGACCACAATGTAATAGGAGTTAAGTGGATCTACAGGAATAAGATGGATGAACAAGGTGTCATCATTAAGAATAAAGCTAGACTGGTTGCTAAAGGATATAGGCAAGAAGAAGGTATTGATTTTGATCAAACCTTTGCTCCAGTAGCCAGACTGGAAGCCATAAGAATGTTCTTGGCCTATGCAACCTATCAAGGATTCAAGGTATACCAAATGGATGTCAAGTCAGCATTCCTAAATGGTAATTTGAAAGAAGAAGTCTATGTGGAGCAGCCTTCAGGTTTTGTTGATCCAACTCTACCTCATTATGTCTATAGACTTAGGAAAGCTTTATATGGGTTAAAGCAAGCCCCTAGGGCTTGGTATGAAACCCTATCTAGTTTCCTCATTGAGAACAAATTCTCAAGGGGGAAAATAGATAAGACTCTATTCCTTAGGGAATCTAGAGGCAAAGTCATACTAGTCCAAATATATGTAGATGACATTATATTTGGGTCTACTAAAAGCAGCCTTTGCAAAAAGTTTGCAAAACTTATGCAAGGTCAGTTTGAAATGAGTAGTATGGGAGAGCTGAAGTTTTTCTTGGGTCTCCAAGTTAAACAGACTGAAAATGGTTTATCCATATGTCAGTCAAAGTTCACCCTAGAACTCATAAGGAAGTATGGTATGGATTCATCCAGTACCATGAAGACTCCTATGGGGTCAAGTATGTCTCTTAGCAAGGATGATGCAGGGAAACCTGTAGATGAAACCTTGTATAGAGGGATAGTTGGCTCCCTATTATACTTGACTGCTAGTAGACCAGACATCATGTATGCTACATGTGTTTGTGCAAGGTATCAAGTCTGCCCTAAAGAGTCTCATTTGACTGCAGTCAAAAGAATATTGAGATATCTAAAGGGCACTCCCTATCTAGGCCTCTGGTACCCTAGGAATGGAGACTTTGATCTAACAGGTTATTCAGATGCAGACTTTGCAGGATGCAAAGAGGATAGAAAGAGCACTACTGGAACCTGTCAATTCCTAGGGGAAGACTAATTTCATGGAGCAGCAAAAAGCAAACCAGTGTGACTATCTCCACAGCTGAGTCAGAGTATGTGGCTGCAGGAAGTTGTTGTGCTCAACTTCTGTGGATTCAACATCAGCTAGAGGACTATGGATTTCAGGTTAGTAGAACTCCACTTTACTGTGATTCTACAAGTGTTATTTCAATAGCTAATAACCCTGTATCTCATAGTAGAACAAAACATATTGAGATTAAATATCACTTTCTTAGAGAACATGTAGAAAGAGAAGATATTTCACTTGAATATGTTAAAACTGATAATCAGATAGCTGACATGTTTACTAAGCCCCTAGAAGAAGCTAAGTTCAATAGATTCAAAATTGAACTAGGAATGATAAACTTAGACTAAGTTTACAGAATAGAAAATTGGCTAAGTAAAAAGGTGTCGACACATAGACAAGTTTATGTCGACACAGAATAGTGGTGTCGACACTTCAGGAGAAAGGTGTCGACACATCTAGGATGTTGGTGTCGACACTTCAGAATGTTAGTGTCGACACATGTCCAGCAGGTGTCGACACATCCTATGTGGTGTCGACACTTAAGTTTTACTCAGAATTTTTCTAAGTAAAGTCTCGACAATGTGTCGAGTTATGTTGTGTCGACACATAAACAAGTGTCGACACATAAAATCTGTTGACTAAACTTGTGTCGACATATATGTGTCGAGACATTATAAGTCAGTGTCGACACTTATTGCCAGTGTCGACACATTTTAAGCTAGCTGTCCCGCCTGTTCATCTTCAAAATCAGAAAAGTATAAATAGGGTTCTGTCTTTGTCTGTCGACACGCTTTCAAAGTTTCGAGACCAAAACTACTGTGTCGACATCCTCTTTTCTAAAGACTAATTCTCCAAACCCTAATGGCTCCTAAGCTTGAGGAGAACGTTAACGAGGGCTATGAGCTAGTGCGTGGCGCATTCGACGATGCAGATGCAGAAATTCAGGCGGTCGTAACCCTAGTCACAAATTCTGGACTAGAATACTTGGTTTCAGAACCAACAAAGATTTGGAAAAAGGAAGTTCTTGAATTCCTTAATGGAGCTGCAGTCGATGAATCTGGATTCAGAATCAAATCCAGAGTTCATAGGACTAAGGTCAAGGTTTCACCAAAGAATCTGAGGAAGTGCTCCAGCTACCCAAAATTCAAGATGAAGAAGAAGTTACTGCTTCAAAGACCAGGGAAGCTTAACCTGGTGTGGTCTTGATCCTAAGATGAAGATAGGATCTGTATTCAACAGGAAAGGCATGAATAACCAAGGAAAGTTCATGTCTGAGATTGTAGGAAAAGTCTTACTCAGCAAGACTGGAGGGCATGACAGAGTGTCTGCCTACATATTTGAAATCATGACTAGAATAATCTTCACTCTGAAAACAGATTGGTCTCAAGTGGTGTATGAGAAATCAAGGAGAGTCTGAAGAAGCCCAACCTGGGCAGAATACTTAGTCTCTACCTAGCTGGTACCATACCAGAGGTAATGAATACAGCTGCAGGAAGTAAGATAAACCACATGAGGAAGATGGATCTAAGGATCTTTCCAGATGGGACAGGGTATTGTCCAAGGAAATGCCAACTCCAGAGAAGCCAGTTACTAAGAAAGATTCTCCTCCAAGGAAGAAAAGGAAGACAGCTCCTGTGACACAGGAGTCCTCCAGTAGTTCAGGGAGTGAAGAACAAGTTGTTTTCACTCCTGATGATCAAGAAGAAGTGGCTGCAGAGAAGACCCCTGCTGCTCAAGATGTAGCTGAGATCCAGGGGAGCTGCCACAGGCTAGCCTCATCCACAGGGATCAAAGCCAGGGGGAGCCTCCAGTAGTAGAAGAACCCTCTACTCTGGACAGTGAGCAAGCCACTAACATCATCCAAGAGGTACTCATTGACCTAAAAACATTGAATTTTTCTATAGTAGATTCTGATTTGTCTGATGTACATCAGCAAACTCAGCTAGACAGTCAAGAACCAGATGTTGTTATCCAAGACACATCTGTTGTACTAGAAGTGGTTCCTGATCAAGTAGTTGAAGAACCAAGAACTTCTCCAGCTCCTTCATCACAAGAATTCACAATGGAAGACTTGTTCCTAAATCTGGATCAAGCAGATTTTGACAAAGAAATTGATGCTGCTGAAGATAAGAGTGCTGCTGCTGAGGGGAGCAAGTACAAGATCTGGAAGAGCCTATTAGGCTGGAAACTGAGCAAGCACCTGATGTGCAAACTAAGAAGCCTCAAAGCCCTAAGGAAAGGGTTGAAATAGCCAGCACTTCAGAATCTGAAGAAGATGAGGCTGCAAGGGCTCAGAAGAAGAAACTCTATGTCTTCAAGAGGAGAAGTCAGAGTTATAAGAAAGCCTTGCAATCCATTGCCCCACAGCCTATAGTACAACAAGCTCCAACTGTTGACTATAGTGCTTTACTGATTGCCCTGTAGATAAAAATGGATGAACAAAGGAAAGTCATAGAGGCTTATGTAGATGAAGGACAGAAGTCATTACAGTTTGATCTTGCTCAAGATATAAAGTCAATAAGGTTTGAGATGAACCAGAACAAGAAGGAGATGACTGACTGCTTCCACAAGGGTGGCAATGCAGTGGTGTATCTGGCTACACACCAAGAGAAGATCAAAGCACAGGTAGATGATATAGCATTAAAGCAAGGGTATGTACTGGAAAATCAGTTAAGGATGAATGACAACTTGACTGCATCACACAATGCTATAGTCACTGAATTGAAGAATAAGACTGCTGAACCTTCTACATCTGCTGCTGCATTAAGGCTGACTTTGATAAAGTATTTCAAGCTGAGATTACTACTGTCAAGACTGCAATTCAAGCCTCTCAGAAAGCTATCTCTGAACAACTGCAAAAGCTAAAACATTCTTTAAAGAGGGAATCAGATATTTGGACAGTCAAATAAGATTTCAAAAGGATGATGTCAGAGACCATATGGCTAGAGAAGTCATAAAGGGGAGAGAGTATTAGTCAAAGCTAGCTCTGACCATGCCAAATGGATATCTAACTCCATCAGAGCTACACTGGGTATCCTCCACTCTGTGATGATGATAATGTTGCTGAATCAGGGATTCAAACTGCATATCTTGGAGGTGAGCAACCAGAGGTAGCTCAAGTGATTTATCCACCTCCAGATTTTGACATGATTCAAGCAGATGTCCAGACAATGTATAGCCCAACTGAAGGGAAGCCTAATGTTATTCTGGATAAAGTGGTTCAGCCTATTTCTGCAGCTATGCAAGAGGCATTAGAGAAAGAAGAAGAGGCAAGGTTGTCAAAGAAGAGGTTTAGGGAACAAGCAGAACAAAGGCCAGATTTTGAACAGTGGAGCCCTACCTCTAGAAAATAATTTTAACTGCCTGGAAAGCTGCCAAGGACAATGCTCATGAAAGGAACAAGTGGTTCTCTGAAGCAGAATGGAGGAAACATGAAATAATACAGGAGGCCATTGTTCAATATAGAAGAAAGGCAAAGATGGGAAAGCTACCTCCTACTGCAGTGGAGCCTAGCAAGTACTTCCCCAAGCCATACCACTATTTTGAAAGGCAGAAAATCAAAGCAGAAGAGCTGAAGAAGAAGGACTTAAAAGGCAAGAAGCCTGCTATTGCTGAAACTGCTGAAGCCACTGTCAAAGCTCAAGTCCAATCTAGCAAAGGCATTGTTATCAAAGAACCAGACCAGAAATAGATTAGGAATTGACTTGAAGATTGTTTTAATCTTTTGAATGAAAAACATTTTTTGTAAATCATTGAAGATGTATTAGAAAAATGTTAGAACAATATATGATAAATATATTTCATGATTGTTCTGAGAATATGTCTATTTCTTGTTTGTTCTGCAATGTTGAATGTGTATACATGTGTGAAATATTACATGTTTATGTTTACCCTGCTGTTTATAATCTGCTTTATATCATTTTGTAATTTTAATTATGAATGGTGTATATCATTGACTAAGGGTTATGACTTCTCCAAATAGGGGGAGATTGTTGGGTACATTGGTCAAATGTACCTGATTTGAAGAAGCCTCACCCAACTCAATGATATACATCATAATGTATTTGATGTATGTTTGAGTTACTTGTGCAGGTTAAAAATCACTGGACTGAAGCAAAAAGTTTCTAAGTCCATGTGTCGACACCCAGAGGGAAAGTGTCGACACTTAAGAAAGCTTGTGTCGACACCCAAACAAGCAGTGTCGACACTTGGAGTCATTGTGTCGACACCTGGGATGCAGAGTCGACACCAGACAGAAAGTGTCGACACTTGGAGCTGTGTCGACACTCAGTGAAGAAAAGTGCAGACAGAAAGTGTCGACACAAGGAGGTGTGTCGACACCCAGTGAAGCTGTGTCTACACCAGAAAGTGTCGACACTTGGAGCTGTGTCGACACTCAGCAAAAGTCTGCAGAGTCTAAGTACAAGTGTCGACACTCAACAAAAGTGTCAGCACTTGAAGTAAGTGTCGACACTCAACACAATGTGTCGACACTCAACAGAAGAGTCAACATTTGAAGTATGTGTCGACACCCAGAACAATGTGTCGGCACACAGCTGAAGACTCAACACTTGAAGAAAGTGTCGACACAAGGAGCTGTGTCGACACTTAGCAAAGAAAAGAATTATCAACAAAATATTCTAAGTACAAGTGTCGACACTAAGGGAATGTGTCGACACTCAGCTGAAGTCTCAACAACAAGAAGGTGTGTCGACACAAGGAGCTGTGTCGACACTCAGCAAGATTCAACATAGAAGACTATGTGTCGACACCAAGAAGCAGTGTCGACACTTGACAGATTCAACACAAGAATGTGTCGACACAAAGGAGATGTGTCGACACATAGAAGAATTCAGCAAAAGCTAGAAGAACAATTACTTGTGTCGACACTCAATACTCCAAGTGTCGACACATGAGAAGAATCTGTGTCGAGACATACAAGGATATGTGTCGACACCTTGTAGACTTGTGTCGACACTTACAAAGCATGTGTCGACACTTGGTCTATAAGTGTCGACACTTAAAGACAGAAAGTCTCGACACTTTCAGACAGTTAGAAATTTCAAGAAATGACTGGATGAATT